>JAGSMR010000095.1:930000-1127500 GCA_029286605.1 Sericinus montela | reverse complement strand
TTGAAATAAAAAAATCATATCCAATAAATAGCAGTAAAATTTATTTCTATTAAAAACATTTCAACTACAATTACAGAGTTTTAAAAACAGTAGTGTTTTATTACTCCGGCGTGAAACTCCACAAGATTCAAGAAATTCAAGGCGCTCACACATGGAGCAGTGTGTGAATTAAAAAGAAACATAAAAGGACATGTAGTTTTCTGTACGTCTACAGTTTTCAGCTGGTTCTATACTGACATTCTATATTATTCTCATATCATATGTTATTATTTATCGTCCTCTGCCAATACTGGGGTTAACATAGGTCAATACATTTTTTTTATTTTTTTACTTGCTATTGTTGTCTATTGGTCAAATAGCACACTTGTACACAATCACTTTATTAATTTATAGTTTAACTAAACCAACCTGATTCGACTTAAGGAATACGTGATAGACCGGTTGACTCTATTATGGTATAATTCATTACTAAAATTCACTTCTAAACATTCACTTTATTATGTGAATGCCTACTAGTGAATTTAAATAAATAAATAAATAAATAAATAAATAAATAAATAAATAAATAAATAAATAAATAAATAAATAAATAAATAAATAAATAAATAAATAAATAAATAAATAAATAAATAAATAAATAAATAAATAAATAAATAAATAAATAAATAAATAAATAAATAAATAAATAAATAAATAAATAAATAAATAAATAAATAAATAAATAAATAAATAAATAAATAAATAAATAAATAAATAAATAAATAAATAAATAAATAAATAAATAAATAAATAAATAAATAAATAAATAAATAAATAAATAAATAAATAAATAAATAAATAAATAAATAAATAAATAAATAAATAAATAAATAAATAAATAAATAAATAAATAAATAAATAAATAAATAAATAAATAAATAAATAAATAAATAAATAAATAAATAAATAAATAAATAAATAAATAAATAAATAAATAAATAAATAAATAAATAAATAAATAAATAAATAAATAAATAAATAAATAAATAAATAAATAAATAAATAAATAAATAAATAAATAAATAAATAAATAAATAAATAAATAAATAAATAAATAAATAAATAAATAAATAAATAAATAAATAAATAAATAAATAAATAAATAAATAAATAAATAAATAAATAAATAAATAAATAAATAAATAAATAAATAAATAAATAAATAAATAAATAAATAAATAAATAAATAAATAAATAAATAAATAAATAAATAAATAAATAAATAAATAAATAAATAAATAAATAAATAAATAAATAAATAAATAAATAAATAAATAAATAAATAAATAAATAAATAAATAAATAAATAAATAAATAAATAAATAAATAAATAAATAAATAAATAAATAAATAAATAAATAAATAAATAAATAAATAAATAAATAAATAAATAAATAAATAAATAAATAAATAAATAAATAAATAAATAAATAAATAAATAAATAAATAAATAAATAAATAAATAAATAAATAAATAAATAAATAAATAAATAAATAAATAAATAAATAAATAAATAAATAAATAAATAAATAAATAAATAAATAAATAAATAAATAAATAAATAAATAAATAAATAAATAAATAAATAAATAAATAAATAAATAAATAAATAAATAAATAAATAAATAAATAAATAAATAAATAAATAAATAAATAAATAAATAAATAAATAAATAAATAAATAAATAAATAAATAAATAAATAAATAAATAAATAAATAAATAAATAAATAAATAAATAAATAAATAAATAAATAAATAAATAAATAAATAAATAAATAAATAAATAAATAAATAAATAAATAAATAAATAAATAAATAAATAAATAAATAAATAAATAAATAAATAAATAAATAAATAAATAAATAAATAAATAAATAAATAAATAAATAAATAAATAAATAAATAAATAAATAAATAAATAAATAAATAAATAAATAAATAAATAAATAAATAAATAAATAAATAAATAAATAAATAAATAAATAAATAAATAAATATCTTCACGCTATTCCCAATACAGGGGTAGTCAGAGGTCTATACTAGACAGTGAAGTCCCTTCGACCCACCTTCCACCGAAGATATTTTCGGGACAACGTGACAGGTAGTGAGCCCGTCGCCGTCTTTATGTATTAAGCTTCAATATTGTACTTTCACATGTTTTTTGAAAACCCATTGGCACGAGCCTGTCCTGGGGATATAACTCGGGCTTCTTGACTCGAAATTCCAACCACCCAACCACTCGGCTATCGTGCTTTTCTTCAAACATCAATAAAGCAATCTCTATCAAAGAATATTTAATAAAATGAATTATGAAAAGACTTGGTCGGATGTAGTCATTCACAAATAGCTTTTTTTACTTTCTTATTTAAACTTAATGGCATGTAAAAGTTTATAAACAACTATAAGTGTCAACAATTAAAATCTAAATAATTATGTTTAAATATTTTTTCTTTTCAGAATCTTAATGTTATCACAGATTTGTCAAAGCGATTACTTGCCATCACACACCTCACCATTCTATCATCGTTTGGATGTCTTTAGACCAAAATTAGATAAGGTCTGGGTGTATAAATAGTGTCTGATGAGTTGTCAGTTGCGTTGTTCTGTTCTGCAGTTGTATGCCTCGCATAAGATTCTTGCAGGCCGATACGTATGTATGTATTGAAATAAAAAAAAATCATATCCAATAAATAGCAGTAAAATTTATTTCTATTAAAAACATTTCAACTACAATTACAGAGTTTTAAAAACAGTAGTGTTTTATTACTCCGGCGTGAAACTCCACAAGATTCAAGAAATTCAAGGCGCTCACACATGGAGCAGTGTGTGAATTAAAAAGAAACATAAAAGGACATGTAGTTTTCTGTACGTCTACAGTTTTCAGCTGGTTCTATACTGACATTCTATATTATTCTCATATCATATGTTATTATTTATCGTCCTCTGCCAATACTGGGGTTAACATAGGTCAATACATTTTTTTATTTTTTTACTTGCTATTGTTGTCTATTGGTCAAATAGCACACTTGTACACAATCACTTTATTAATTTATAGTTTAACTAAACCAACCTGATTCGACTTAAGGAATACGTGATAGACCGGTTGACTCTATTATGGTATAATTCATTACTAAAATTCACTTCTAAACATTCACTTTATTATGTGAATGCCTACTAGTGAATTTAAATAACATTTGATTTCACCAAGACACAACAATCGCAAGTATAAATTATTAAAAAAAATATACAAGTCTAGACAGTTAAGGCTTGTCGACCTACCGTAGACCGAAGCCACCTAAGCTTATTTGAGAAACCGTGACAGGTGTACTCGTATGAGAGTCTAAGAGATTATTAGAGTCCAATGGTCCAATATACATACTTAGATTTACGTACAAAGTTCATATAATGCAGAACTTGAGTACAAATATTCATATTCATTACAGAAATGTTTGCCCCTAGCGGGATTCGAACACGCAACTTAGTTGCGGTGGCAAGGTCACTAACAATCAGCCATAGTTTAAAGTATTATACCATTAGTATTAATAAATAAAGTAAAAAAAATATCTTCACGCTATTCCCAATACAGGGGTTGACAGAGGTCTAGACAATTGAGTCCTTTCGACCCACCTTCCACCGAAGAAATTTTTACGACAACGTGACAGGTGTTGAGCCCGTCTCCGTCTTTATGTCTAAACCAACGACATAATTTGTACACAAGTTTTATTTAACCTTTTGGTACGAGCCTTGGACAACGAACTCGGGTCTCTTGACTCCAATTCCTATGACTCAACCACTCGGCTATCGTGACGCCTAGCATTAGTATAGCATTAGTATTAATAAATATATAGTTTATATAATTGTTCTCTTTGCTAAGTAGGCTCTCCAAGTTTAGTAATTTTCCTATATTGTTACACGTGCTTACCTTGTTTCATAAAAATTGTTCTTTGTATTTTATAAGAATTTTACAAGGTATACGAAAGTTTTCACATTTCGTACAACTTTAGGTAACTTCGCTGCTTAAGATGCTGGTGCTCATATAACTAGGTATATCTCGGGCACAAAGACACTCGGTTAATTAATCCCAGCTTTTGTCTCGCATGTGCACGACACGTTTTTGATTAAGGAGTAGTCCGACTTATAAGCAATCTTAAATTTCTTTTATTTCTGTTTGCAACAGATCTTATTAAATCTCTCTCTTTTTTTACTTTACTTGACTTTCTCAGCTAAACCTGTTAAGTATTAATTAATATGGATAAATGAAATAAATAAATATCATCACGCAGTTCCCAATACAGGGGTAGACAGGTCTAGTCTAGACAATTAAGTGCCTTTTACCCACCTTCTACCAAAAGACACTTTCGGGACAACGGAACAGACAGTGAGCCTATTATATAGTTATTCGTACATAAGTTTTTGAAAAACCCTTCGGTGCGAGCCTGCCACCTGGGGATCGAACTCGGGTCTCTTGACTCGAAATTCCGACCACCCAACCACTCGGCTATCGTGACTTCTTATTATAGTGATCTTCTTCTTCTTAATTTAAATGAAATATATATAATATTGTGCTTGTGTCGCCAGAACCCTGATCAATATTTTTATACGTATATTTATGAATATATATATATATATATATATATATATATATATATATATACGAGTATGTGTATCTATATGTATATTTATTTATAATTTATTGAAAAAAAAATTTAGAATCCGCACATACAATTTCTCTCCAAATGACATTTTTTATTCTGATATAGTTTTCACATAATGTTACGTTTTGTATTTGTTATTCGAGCTAATCACGTTACATACATGATTAGCTCGTATAACAAATACAAAAATTTATGAATTCACACATTGATGGATTTGGACCATATTTTCATATTAGACAGTGGTAAACATTTTAATTTCATCTCTACGTCTATAAATAAATATGCAAGATTAGAGTCATGTTGTACGAGTATGTGCACATTCAAAGCTTGTTTTCTACTCTAAGCATTCAAATGATGATAGAAGGATCTTTACCCATCAGACATTTAAAGAGTACAGCTTTCATTTTAAAAAGAAATGTATAGTTTTTTATTAAACCATCTCGAAAGTACCACATTCACAATACACGAATCATATTCGTCTTCATTTTCAATATGTTTACAATATTACATATTTATCGAACGTCTGATTAGTAGGTAAAAGTTCTAGTTTTTTTTTTTAATTTTAATCGAAAGATTGTATTACACTGATACGTAAATAATCTGAAGGATTATTTAACTTAAGCATTCTTAATATTTACATTTAATGTAATGTAATGTGAGTAATCTCTACGCACTTCCTAATACTGATGTTGTTAGTGAATTAGACAATTACAGGAGCTTGTCTCTGTTGAATGGTCTAAGCTGACGACATGAGTTCGAAAAAGGCACGAGGATCGAACGCGGGTGTCCTGATTCTATTTCCGATCACACAACCGCTCTGGTATCGTAACTTTTTTATTTTATTTTATTTATTTTGATCAACATGAAACGATTTATTGTGTACAGAATATAATATTAATTATTTCTTCTATATTTTGGTTTCCAAAGTTTTAAACACTGCTTATTTGTAGACAATACAATGGATATTTCCTCAGAATATAATGATCATTAAAAGTTTTTATTTTTTAAAGAATACTAGCAATGCCGAGTAACATTACTAGTATTCCTGTTTACCACTCCAATTAAGCTGCAATGCTTGTGTCTGGAGTTGGCTTACGTCAATAGTCGAACGGCGGAGCCCGAACCTGCGACGTCATATTTTGCAGTCCGCACCCTAAACCATTAGGCTATTGCCGCTCTCAATAAAGTTTAAATAGTGAATGTTCTATAATTAAATACATTTTAGAAGACTAAACTAAGATTGTATCAGAACAAAAAATCTAAAGCGCCTCGCTATAAATTTCATAATTTTTTAATTACTTATATACCATTCCTTGTGCAGGACAGCCACGTATACTTCTGGACAGAGGTCCAGACAATATTGTCGTAATAATGTAAAAATAATGTCATCGTGTAAGTTATGAAGATAGTTCTTGGTTACCTTATGTACTAATTATGTCTCGGCCTCTGCCTACCCTAGTATGGGAAATCACGTGAAAAAATAGTATAATGTATATTATAGTGAAAATATAGTATAGTGTAAATATATTACAGTAATTGCTTAGTGCCTGCAATTGACTTTACCGAGTTAATAAGCCTTGTCGACCTCCGTCGTCGATGTTACACAGCGGTTTTCATAGTGTCACTAGCTCTGACGTCCCGGATGCCATTCTCGGTTGAGTCAATGTAGGAAACCAATTTTTCTACATTTTGTCAGGTCTCGGTGTTTGTGGTACCTTGGTTGTTTCTCATTCCAAAACACAAGTGCGTATTTTCTTTGCGTTCAGAGCAATATATGTGATGTTGTCCCAAGGTTTACTGCTAATGGATTAACCAACGTCATCTTAAATTATGTCATAAAAAAAGAAAAAAAATATATGTCATGGAAACTTTTTATTAAAAAATAGTTTTTATCTTAATAATCTAACAACCAATGGTAATATTTGTGGTTAACGATAATGGAAGGTATATTAAACATATATCTTGATACAAATCAAAAGCTTGGAGTTAGTAAACGTAAGGTCGAGGCCGGGCACACTGGAAACCTAATGACTAACCGAAATTTATTATTGGTTACAAATGATCACGGGCACAGCGAAAAAGCAAAACTTTGTAAAAAAACGACAAATAATATCTTCAAGGTAATCCCTTTAGTGGGGTAGACCGAAGTCCTGACAATGTAATCCTTCCGACCATCCTTTTTTTTTATAGAAACCCTTTTCTACGAGCAGGTGGCTCACGTGATGTGTTTTCAAGTGTGCTCAAGTTTTTACTGCCGCCCATGAACACCCGCAATACCAGAGGCATATCAGATGCGTTGCCAACCTTAGAGTCCCCCCAGAATTGGGGGAAAGGGGTGTGTGGGTCACCAGTTACCTACACTCACCAGACGAAACGCAGAAGTTTGTTAGACTTCTACTTACGCCGGTATTCGTGAGGTCGTGGTACTTCCCCGGTCGAGCCGGCCCATTCATGCAACAACAGATGCTGATGCGTGGATCTACCACTGTTAAAGAAGAGAGTTGTCCTGAGAGAAGAGTTGTCCTTCACCGAAGACATTTGTTGCCGTGACAAGTGGTCAGTCTACCTGTCTTTACGTCCAGGCCATCGATATAAATGTACATAAGCTTAGAAAAAACTCATTTATTCAAGCCTGCCATCCGGGAATCGAACTCGATTCACCCATCCCACCCATCGACTCCGCTCTCGTGATTGTAAACTTATATTGTTTTATGATATTTATTTCATAGTCGAAAGGATTTAATTGTGTGGATCTCTGTCTGCCCCAGCAATGGAAATGGTATGAATATGTTTATTTACTACAATTAATACATGCGAATATTATCACTTGGCGAAAATGCATGTTATTAAAATTCATTGTTGAAGACTTGTACACATTTCACTTTAATACAATTACCCATTAATTAACCGACCGGTTTCCTAACGGCATCATCGGGCTTTTAGGTATTATAATTGACCAATACCCTGATGATACCGTTAATTAATGGGTAATTTAAAAAAGTGAATGAGTGAATTTAACAAGTGTTCAATAACGACGTTTATTTATTATTTTATTTTATTTCATATTAATAATATAAGTCATGATAGCCGAGTGGTTGGGTGATAGCATTTCGAGTCACGAGACCCGATCCACCCGAGTTCGATCCCCAGGTGGGGATCGAACTCGGGTCGATCGCTCATACCTATCAGTTTTATCAAAAACATTTGTATGATTTATTTATTTATTCATTATTGAGATACCTTAAAGTAAGAGCTACAATGAACGGACTCAATTCCAGGTGGCATTCTCTAACATTCAACCCTTGAAATGGTGAAAATTAGATAGCGATTGTATTGTTGGCTCGGACATAAAGACGGTGATGGGCTCACCACTTGTCACGTTGTCCCAAAAATATCTTCTGTGGATGGTGGGTCGAAGGGATTTAATTGTCTAGGCTAGACCTTTGTCTACCCATGTATTGGGAATTGCGTGAAGATATTTAATTTTATTATAATTCATGAAATAATAGGTATATAATTAAATCGAATTTTATTAAGAAGCAAGATGATATCTTACGTAGATGAGACGCGCAGTGATTTCGTTATAAGTTATTAAGTCTCTGAACAAGGGCACTGCAAATAGCATGATAATCTTATTCACTACCTATTAAACATAAGCCACTTGAGAGACGTGCAGAAAGACTACTCGTACCTTAAAGAGATTTTCAATAGGATTACGTAAATTACTGGCTTGAAATAGACGGTATTATCATAAATATTAAATGCGTTTAGTAAGCCATGTGGTTGGTTTGAAAATTCACTACCCCTCCCGTAGGTTTTTAGGTTGAAACTTAAGTAGAAGTCTTTAAATGGAAATAGCTACCGACAGATGACGAGACAACCATCACGACTAATACCAGACCAAAAATATGCAATCCAGTGATAGGCGTCTAAAGTGCGTATCGTCGAGTACTGCGATCAACCATTCGCCTTCTAAGATTGGCAATTATGCGAGATCCTTCTTACAGAATAGCCAGTTTAAGTAATAATGTTAGTTAATGCGTTTTTCTGGTTTGTATTTTAATATATTGTATTGAATATGTCACTTTGAATATCATAATGTATGTGATAAAAATTATTTAAAAATAAAATAAATATCTTCATGCAATTCCCAATACAGAAGTAGACAGAGGTCTAGTCTAGACAATTCAGTCCCTTTGATCCACCTTCCACATAAGATATTGTCGGGAACACGTGACCGGTGGTGAGCCCGTCGCCGTGCCAACGATATAATTCGTACATAAGTTTTTTTTTTTTTTTTCTTGAACAACCCATTGGTACGATTCTGCCACCTGGGGATCGAACTCGGGTGTCTCGAAATTCCGGCCAGCCAACCACTCGGCTATCGTGACTTATTGTGGCTATATAAAAATTATTTAAAAATTTTATTTGGCGTATTGGTAGAGGCGTCAGGCTTTATGCCTATACCACTCAAGGGTATAATTATTACATGTCTATCTTTAATCAACCTTTATTCTCCGGAGCACTTGGAGAAGTTTTCACACTTTTAACATGATCACATAATTTTGTATATTCTTATGGTGTTAGAGTAAATAGCCGTGTGGTAACGGCGTAAGAATATTGTCACTCCCTTTCTTCCCATGGGTGTCGTAAGAGGCGACTAAGGGAAACAGCCTTGAATATCGTTATGGAAACCGGAAGATGGAGGAGTAACCATATCCTAAAAATGTCTGTTCAAAATAATCAGACCGAAGATGGGCAGCAGCGTCTGAGGTGCGAGGGGTCTGGTACTGCGATCACCAATCCGCTTGCCAAGCTTGGCGATTATGGCAAACACAAGCTATGGGAGGGACCTATATCAGAATTAACGAGTTTTTTAGCCCAGTCCAATAAAAAATAAATTTGTATTTTAGTTAGATGAGTGGCGTATATTCTGGTTTTCAGGGTGCTTATTTATGTATGTATTTAATAAATTTAGTTTCTTGATTTTTATATATTTAGCTAACAAACTTTCATTACCTCAAAGGCATTTTTCTGGCATTTATCTGTAATGAGATGAATAGTCTCAGTTATTGAGGCCTCAAACACCGAACAATGGTGGAGTCGCCGGGTTGAACGTGGAATGTAGTAATGAAAGCTTCATCGAATAGTTTGGATCAAATATTAGATAACATTCTTACATTCAATTTATAGTCCCTTTGTTTCGTGTGTCACCCGTAAGCCCGTAGTTTTAGTTTGCGATATTTAATGAAAATGAGAGTGTTAATTTATAAATAAATTAAATTATGATGGAGATATAAACATAATAAAATAAATATCTGTATGCCATTCCCAATACAGGAGTAGACTGAGGTCTACTATACAATGAATCAAATATGGGAAAACGAAGATTATTTAATATCTTAAATAGTCCATAAGTCAAGATAGCCGAGTGGTTGGGTGGTTGGTATTTCGAGTCGAGAGACCCGAGTTCGATCCCCAGGTGGCAGGCTCGTACCAAGGGGTTTTTAAGAACTTATGTACGAATTATATTGTCTCACCACCTGTCACGTTGTCCCAAGTATATCTTCGTTGGGTAAAATGGACTTAATTGTCTAGACTATACCTTTGTCTACCCCCTGCATTGGGAATTGCGTGAAGATATTTATATTTTATTTATTTTAAATACTCCGTACTATTCTAAAACTTCAATTTAGATAAAAGATATCATCTATATAATTTACATCATCTTTCTCTTCACAGCCATCAAAGTCCACTGCTGCAGAAAGGCCTCTCAGAAAAGTTGACACGAAGAACAGTTATGGACATACCTACAAGTTCATCCATGGACTCCTCATATTATTAAGCAAATCAACATCGTTGAATTTAGAAATGTAATAACGCAGGGATTCGTTCATTAGAGCAATCACACGGTATACACGTCGAAAAGTATAGTCTTGTGATAAAAAATTTCTAATGTCATGTTTGAAATATATTTAAGTCAAGTAGTTTTACAGATAAACAGTAAAAAGAAGAGTATGCACATTATTATCACATTTCGCACGCCTCATTTCCGTTTACGGCAGCCGTCCTTGAGTACTGCGACACAATTCACGTATTGCTCTCGTAATGTCAAGACTTCATTAAACTCAAAGAAAAATATCAAATGTAATGTCAAAAAGCGTTCTTTTCGCGAAATGCTAATGTCACTTGCACCTAAGACAGTGTTTAGTGACAGGCAAAGGCTCAAAAAGTAAATTAAAGCATTTTTATCTATATCCGTAATTTTAGTAGCATTGAATTCCTTTTTTGTTTCATTCATTACTGTACTTTTTCAACAAAGTAATACATTTAAGTTATAACTTTTTATCGTCACGCAATTTCTCATACTGGAGTAGGCAGAGGTCTAGACAGTGAAGTCTTTTCGATCCTCTATTCACCGAAGCTTATTTGGTGTTCACGCCAACAATACAATATACTTACATAGATAAATATATTTACAACAGTCACGATAGCCGAGTGGTTGGGTAATCGGGATTCGAGTTAAGAGACCCGAGTTCGATCCCCAATGCGCGTACATAATGACATTTATTCCGACACTTCAGCTTACTATTACAAATCATAGTAAAACCAGTTGGGTTTTTTCAAACAACTTATTTAACTATTACTAATACTAACTACTAATACTAACTTATTTAACTTTATTTATATGTGTCATGTGTTACAGGTGCCATCATGTGTCGCTAGCTCTATATATCTATATATCTTCACGCAATTCCCAATACAGGTGTAGACAGAGGTCTAGTCTTGATAATTAAATCCTTTCGACCCACCTTCCATTGAAGATATTTTCGGGACAACGTGACAGGTGGTGAGCCCGTCGCCGTCTCAATGTCCAAGCCAACGATATAATTCGTACATAATTTTCTTTGAAAAATCCCATTGGTACGAGCCTATCATCTCGGGTCTCTTGATCCGAAATACCAACCACCAAACCACTCGGCTATGGACAGAGAACGAAAGCTATGAAAACATGTGGAGAATGCACTAGTGATACCTCGTGAATGTCCTACGAGTAGTCACTTGTCGTTGGACCATCGTTTGTCGAAAAGTATAAAGGTCAAGATTTCACTCCAAGAATACCACAATCATATTGTATTTCGATTGGTCTAACCAGTGAAGCTTATTTAATAACCCATCATCACTATAAAGAATTAGATTACAGCAATCAAAGTAAATGATTCGGTGTCAAAATGCCCGCATGAGGAAAGCAGGTTAGTCCATGTATTTCTCGTGAGGATTATTCTGCCCATAGCCTTGCCTAGCTCAGAAAACCAGGCCTTGCTCTCCAACTATCGAACTGTCGAAGGTCCTATGCGAGCCCTAGCATTTGCAATACGAAGTGAATATGACTTGGAGATGCGTTTGAGAACGGCCTCAGAATCAGAAAAAAAATAGCAAAAAAAATTTGGTTATAAATAACAGCCGAACTTTCACATATTTTTAGTCTGTGACCTAAAGTTACATGTGATTCACTATCATGCAAAACATTGCGGCAGTAATAAATCCCTCGTGAAATTACAGCGCAAATTTTATGTACCAGGTAACGACTGTGGATCATTGTCGTTTATATAATATTACTAGCTGTTTCCCGCAGATTCACATTAGTGAAAACCTTTTATAGCTCAATTAATAATTTTTCTCGATAAAAAGTATTCTTCCTCTTGGTTCCGTTTCTTGGTTAAATTCTGAAGAAGCTCCCTCAGAATATAACCAAGAAGCGTAACTATTAGGCAGACTGAGTTACATAACATACACATGTATAATAATAGTAGTAGTAGTCACGATAGCCGAGTGGTTGGTTGGTCGGAATTTCGTGTGAAGAGACCCGAGTTCGATCCCCAAATGGCAGGCCGTATCAATGCGTTTTTATAAAATACTTATCATGGAATTATATCATTGGCCTGGACATTCAGACGGCGACGGGCTTACCACCTGTCACGTTGTCCCGAAAATATCTTCGGTGGAAGGTGGGTCGAAGGGACTCGAAGGGACCTTTCACCGAAACTTATTTAAGAAAACTTTACAGATCGCGACCATATTACCACCTTCTGTCAACTCAAGATATTTTCGGCACAACTTGACAGGTGTCGAGCCCGTCGCTGTCTTTTTGTCCAAGCGAACGACATAAATCGTACGTAAGTATTTAAAAAACCAATTGGTACGAGCCTTGGGGATCGAACTCGGGTCATTTGACTCGAATTCCGATCACCTAGTGGGTGGCTGATTGGCCTAACCAATTGGTTAGGCCAATCCAGACATGACCTTGTCAATCCAATATTGGGAAAATGCGTGAAGATAAAAATATATGGTCTAGAATTAGCTAAGTACTTTAAAATTAAAATTTTCTCGTCTTGTCGGAGTCAACTTTCAAAACTGCGGCAACGGATGAAGACCCTTATAACTTCAACACCACACTTATAAACTTTTGTTATGAGGCCGGGCTAACTTTAATATTTTTAAAATTATGGAAATAAAATCATTGAAGTAAATTTTGATAGATTTGTTTGTACAAGAAAAGTGATTTTTTAAATTTATAAGTAACTTAATATGATCGGTCGTCATTTTTTAATCAACTACCGTGTCGTAATAAGGTTTCTCTACCGGAGAAGAAACAGGCAGCATGTACAGTATGTTATTGGCGTGTAAATTTTTTTACCTCTCTCTTCCAATACTGTGTTGGAAAATGCTCTCGCAATTTCCCAATACTAATTTATTTATGAGATAGGCAGAAGAAGTTCTTACGACCAACTTTTCACCTATGCTTATTTGGGAACTCGTGACAGGTGGTGAGCCTATCGCCGATTGGTTTGGTGAGTTTATCGAGCCTATCGGCGCAAGAATCGAGTATTGTATTAGTGCAGGGGATGGTTCTCTACACTTTTTTATATTGGATTTGACAATTTGTCAAATTATTTGCCTTCTACGAGATAATTCAGGAAGCCAAGTATCCATAACTAACTCTACATTATCAAATCATAACATGTTCTGAAAATTTACTAAGTTTTAATCTTAAAAGAGGTTTCTTCCATCAATAAATAACAGAGCTCCAAGGAGGCAGCGAGACTTCGCATCTGTTACTTTAATACCCAGAGAAATATCGTTAAAATTTTGAAATAAATCATGTTTATCGGAAGATGTTTTATTGGCACCAGCCCGAGGTCAATCGTGTATAAACCAATTTACTGCCGCACTATGCTGCCTGGGCTGCACCATTATAAGCTATTGGGGAAATAAAAATAATAAGAATTTTATATGCGTCTGGTCTACGACCAATCGAAAATCACAGAGTGTTGGCTTAATCACTCAATGTGGTATAGACCATTTGCTTGTTGCCATAGCACGCGAGCAACAAGCAAATGGTCTATATTAACACGTTGGTCTATATTGCCACGCATTATCATAAAACCCTTTATTATAATAAATATTGTGTATATAAATATTACATTGTTTCTTTAAATAAAGAACTCATATCCATGTAATAACTGAGAAAGAATATCGCTCCCTCTTTCTTTCCGTGGGTGTCATAAGAGGCGGCAAAGGGAAAAAGACTTGCATTTCGTAATAGCAACCGACGGATGGGGGGATAACCATCAAGAAAAAAAGACAAACAAGAAACAGATCAAAGTTAAAGAAACCGATGATGAGCAACCGTATCTAAGCCGCTAAGTTTCCGGAACTGGGATCGCCAATCCGCTGTCCAAACGTGCCGATTACACATTGCCGTGCCGTGCACCCCTAAATTTAAGTCTATGGTTGGATTCTCGGTCAGATCAATGTAGAAAACCACTTTTTTTAAAGTGCTTCTGGTATAGGAGTTCTTGATACCTTCGTTGTGTTTGATTCCACCATGTAATTTTTTTATCTACTTACTATGGGATCAGAGTAATGTATATATGTGATATAGTCAATGTATATAGTCTCCACCAACGCACGTATTTATATTTATAAATAAAGTATAAATAAATATTTACGTTTAACAAATAAACAATTTCTTGTTATTTTTACCGCATAATGTTATTACGCACTCTAAACTCGTACAAATAAACGTCGCGAGTAAACGACCTGTTTATTAACTTTGGCCGGTGCTTGAGGTACTTAATACAGGTAATTCAGCTCTTTTGTTACATTGTTTAGAGTCTTAAGTCATCTCATATAACGCTTAAAGTAATATAGATTAATTAAGTACTTACATAATATTAACTTTAGACAGATTACATTATATTTAGACAGTTTCTATTCATAAATTGTAATCATTATTTTTTGAGATTTGTTATTTTATTATCGGTATTATTAACATTAATTACAATTTATATTCAACTTTTATTGTAATTAAGAATACTACAACTTTAAAATAATAAGAGTTACGGTAACCGAGTGGTTGGGTGGTCGGAATTTCGAGTCATAGACCCGAACTCGATGCGCAGGTGGCAGGCTCGTACCAATAGGTTTTTAAAAAACTAATGTTCGAATTATATCGTTGGTTTGGACATAAAGACGGTAACGGGCTCACCACCTGTCACGTCGTCCCGGAAATATCTTTGGTGGAAGGTGGGTCGAAGGGACTTAATTGTCTAGACTAGACCTCTGTCTACCCCTGTATTGGGAATTGCGTGAAGATGTTCATACTTATAATTTATTATTCCTTAAGGGAGACGCCTATGTTCTGTAGTGGACGCTTAAAGGACTTTATGATGATAATTATGATGACAAGTACACAAAGTCTTGTCGAATCGGCGTAAGGATTTAACAACTACTTTCATTGTTGCTATGCATCAAACTTTCTTTGACATTAAACGTCTGTCCGTAAAACCACTTCCAATTAAGCTTAGTAGACACTTTCCCAAAGCTGTAGATCGATACCAGCCGCCAATAGAAGCAACTCAATTAACCTGAATAGATAACACAGCAGTGCATCGACCCTGAGATACATTCAGTAAAAAATGGAAGGGTTGCCATAATCGCCACGATTGGTAACCTGCACTTTAGACGCTGCCCATAACCTGTCTGCAAAATTTTTGTCTGATTATTTTATATTTTCTTGCAATATCCCCGTGAAGAAAGAAAGAAAAACGGATGGTTGAAAAAAAATTATTAAATAAATAAAAATAAATATATATAATATATCTTCACGCAATTCCTAATACTGGGGTAGACAGAGGTCTAGTCTAGACAATTAAGTCCCTTCGACCCACCTTCCACCGAAGATATTTTCGGGACAACGTGACAGGTGGTGTGCCCGTCGCCGTCTTTATGTCCAAGCCAACGATATAATTCGTACATAAGTTTTTTTTTAGAAAACCCATTGGTACGGCCACTTGGGGATCGAACTCGGGTCTCTTGACTCGAAATTCCGACCACCCAACCACTCGGCTATCGTGATTTATTAAATAAATAATTAATAATTAAGTTAATTTACTTAGTTAAGTTACTACTTTATTTTCATAATAAAATAGGGCAAACGAGCAGGTCAATATCAGAGGAATAGCAGATGCGTTGCCGGTCTTTGAGAAAGGTATAGGCTCTTGAAGGGTAATATTGAGACAGAATATTAAGACAGTTCCCATGTATTTTGTTTTGCTATATTATATTCAAAGATTCCACTTGCTGCTTCGCCCGCGTGGATACTTTAAATAGCAGCATCAATATTATTGATATTATATATAAAAGTCCATTATTATATATAAAAGTCCAATATACACTACTTCAAAAATGGTGATTGTAAATGAAAATTTTATTTTGGAGAGGATTTGCGTAAAATCTGTTTCAAGATATCGTCTACTGAAATGAGTAAATAATTAGCATAAGCTAAAATCCAAATTAATCAAGTGTATAGTTTAACATGTACACATAAATAAATAATTAATAAATAATGTGTCTGTGGATCAAACACACCAAATTCTTTAGAGCTCTGACTACCCGCAGTATAAGGAAATGCGTAAATATAACATAATGCAAATATTCGTACAATGCATCAATATTATTGATATTATATATAAAAGTCCATTATTATATATAAAAGTCCATTATTATATATAAAAGTCCATTATTATATATAAAAGTCCATTATTATATATAAAAGTCCATTATTATATATAAAAGTCCATTATTATATATAAAAGTCCATTATTATATATAAAAGTCCATTATTATATATAAAAGTCCATTATTATATATAAAAGTCCATTATTATATATAAAAGTCCATTATTATATATAAAAGTCCATTATTATATATAAAAGTCCATTATTATATATAAAAGTCCATTATTATATATAAAAGTCCATTATTATATATAAAAGTCCATTATTATATATAAAAGTCCATTATTATATATAAAAGTCCATTATTATATATAAAAGTCCATTATTATATATAAAAGTCCATTATTATATATAAAAGTCCATTATTATATATAAAAGTCCATTATTATATATAAAAGTCCATTATTATATATAAAAGTCCATTATTATATATAAAAGTCCATTATTATATATAAAAGTCCATTATTATATATAAAAGTCCATTATTATATATAAAAGTCCATTATTATATATAAAAGTCCATTATTATATATAAAAGTCCATTATTATATATAAAAGTCCATTATTATATATAAAAGTCCATTATTATATATAAAAGTCCATTATTATATATAAAAGTCCATTATTATATATAAAAGTCCATTATTATATATAAAAGTCCATTATTATATATAAAAGTCCATTATTATATATAAAAGTCCATTATTATATATAAAAGTCCAATATACACTACTTCAAAAATGGTGATTGTAAATGAAAATTTTATTTTGGAGAGGATTTGCGTAAAATCTGTTTCAAGATATCGTCTACTGAAATGAGTAAATAATTAGCATAAGCTAAAATCCAAATTAATCAAGTGTATAGTTTAACATGTACATATTCGTACATAAATAAATAATGAATAAATAATGTGTCTGTGGATCAAACACACCAAATTCTTTAGAGCTCTGACTACCCGCAGTATAAGGAAATGCGTAAATATAACATAATGCAAATATTCGTACAATGCATCGAAATATTATACTCGCTTATTATATTCATTAAATATTTTTCAGTTTATGTTATTTTTCAGGTTGTGTATAATTTTTGTAGCATCCTTGACTCTTCTGTTGGACTCGACGTTGACTGGTAGAGAATGCCCTTAGGCATTAACTGCGTCAGTTGTTTATGTTTTTTTTTTTTTTTGTGAAATTGAGAACAAATTTTACCACTGATTTACATTGAATTTTTACTTAAATATTAATGAATATGTTGTTCAAAGTAGGAACAAAAACAATTTTGAAACAAACCTAAATAAGAGGGGAATAAAGTATGACTGAAAATGTCCACAGCTGGGCAACAGCTACTCTCAAAAAAATATTAAAGATTGGAAAGTTTACTGTAGAAAAAGCAGATTTCACTCGTTTTTGTCGCACAGCTCAAAGTCCACTGCAGAACATAGAACACTCCCGCTAGGAAAACTTGTTATAATCGCCACGCTTGGCAAGCGAATTGGCAAAGTGCTATTTTTCGAGATGATAATCCCGTAGCTGATGTGCTTTTAAAGGCAATTTGCTAATGCTATGTTCAATAAAGTTTTTAAAAGGCATTTTAAAGTTGTTTATCTTTAGTCGCCTCTTATAAAAGCCATAGGAAAGCAAGACGTAAAATCCGGAATATAACCTATGTCCATTCCCAATTTCACCCAAACGTAAAACGAACCTGATTGAACGACAAATATTATGAAAAATCCACTTTATCATTTTTCTAAAGTTAGAAAGATATAAATTAAATGAAATATATCAATAAAGTCACGATAGCCGAGGGGTTGGGTGATCGGAATTTCGAATCAAGATACCCGAGTTCGATCCTCAGGTGGCAGGTTCGTACCAATGGGTTTTTCAAAAACATATGTACGAATTATATCGTTGGCTTGGACATGAAGACGTCGACGGGCTCACCACCTGTCACGTTGTCTCGAAAATATTTTCGGTGGAAGGTGGGTCGAAGGAACTTAATTATCTAGACTAGACCTCTGTCTACCCTGTATTGGTAATTGCGTGAAGATATTTATTTATTTTTATTTTTAAATATATCGCTTACAAAAGTTCCGTTTCTCCTTATGGCCGGTTTTTTGTACAGCATCAATAGAAATTTTAAAGGTTTTTCCGTTAATCGCCTTATACGACACTCAAGGGAATCAATAGTTGGTGAATTCTTACACTGACATACAGCAAATATAGCCTTTATTTGTCGTTATTTCTTATACATAACATACACATTACGGCCTGTTAAAGTCCACTTCAGGACATAGGCCTCTCCCAAGGGGAGGATTAGCATAATCGCCATAATTGGCAAGCGGATTGGCGATCGCAGTACCAGACCACTCGCACCTCAGACGCTGCTGCCCATCGTTGGTTTGATTATTGTAGTCTAATAATATTTTTAATATGTAATATCAAAGGTAATATCAAATAATATTTTTAAATATGGTTATCTTGCAATCTCTCGGTTGCCATTAGGATATTCTAGGCTCTTCTCTTAATCGTCTCTTACTACACCCACGGGAAGAAAGGGAGTGGCAATATTCTTACACCGTTTCCACACGGCGTTATTTCCTATGTTAATTCCTAAAAGTCACGATAGCCGAGTGGTTCAGTGATCGAAATACGAGTCAGGAGACCTGAGTTCGATCCTAGGTGGCAGGTTCGTACCAATGGGTTTTTCAAAAACATATGTACGAATTATATCGTTGGCTTGGACAGAAAGGCGGCGACGGGCTCACCACCTGTCACGTTGTCCCGAAAATATCTTCGGTGGAAGGTGGGTCAAAGGGACTTAATTGTCTAGACTTGCCCTCTGTCTACCCCTGTATTGGGAATTGCGTGAAGATATTTTTATTTTTTTTTTAATTCCTAATTTCTCTTAAAACCGTAAAGCCGACGGTAATTGTCGGTCTAACATTTACATTTATAATATTAGTATGATACTAATTATAAGGAATACATTAATTATAACTTTTACGCAAAGAAAGTAAATTCATCTGTACTTTTGTTTAGTTGGAAAAATACGGGAAAGTAGTGACATATTTGAAATAGTTTGGAAAACTTGACAGTGTTATAATGAAATTAATTTAAAGTACAGTAAATTAATTAAAGGACAATTAAGGAATGTAATCTAAAATTATTCGTTACATATATATGCATGCAACTCAAAGATGCTGTCATGTCAAAGTCATGCATGTTGGCTTGTGTGACCAAGAATATTGCGGGAGTAGCTACGAGCGTCGTAGCCCTAGCCACTAAGCTACGTTTTGCAGACAACTTTTACAGGACATCATGTATGTATGTGTGTAAACTTACCCCAGACAGTACCTTCTATAGCTAGTAATTTATAAATAAAAGCTTTTACTGGTTAATAACACTTTTAACCAATAACTTGATTATATGAGTTTGTTCTTTCTTTTTTTTGTCCAAAGTTTTAAAGTCTATGATGACCTCCGACAATAGAAGCTTTCATTTAATAAAAAAATAAATACCATTTCAAATACGATTATTCCTTTCGCTACCCAAATCGTAACGCTTTAGAAACCAAACCTTGAAAGTTTTTTCTTAATAATTAGTACATCTTCAAAAACTTTATTATTAAATAGTACTTTACATATGTACTGACGTAAATATCCGATGCAGTCACTGTTATGGGTTGCGGGTTTGAATCCCGCTAATAGCAAACATTAAGGCATGAAATGTACATGGCAATGTTTGTACTGTAGTGTGCATGAATATTTAACAAAGTAAATGTGTAAATGATTTTATATACATTCGTTTACAGTAATGTAGCAGTATCGTATACCGTATAACGAATATCGATTAAATAGTGTTTTAATATAAGAGAATGTATGAATATAATATTTATTTTAATCTCTTAAATAAAAAATTAAATACCATATCAAACACGATTATTCCTTTCTCTACCCAAATCGTAACGCTTTAGAAACCAATTACCTTGAAAGTTTCTTCTTAATAATTAGTACATCTTCAAAAACTTGATAGTGTTATAATGAAATTAATTTAAAGTACAGTAAATTAATTAAAGTACAATTAAGGAATGTAATCTAAAATTATTCGTTACATATATATGCATGCAACTCAAAGATGCTGAGTCATGCATGTTGACTTGTGTGACCAAGAATATTGCGGGAGTAGCTACGAGCGTCGTAGCCCTAGCCACTAAGCTAGGTTTTGCAGACAACTTTTACAGGACATCATGTATGTATGTGTGTAAACTTACCCCAGACAGTACCTTCTATAGCTAGTAATTTATAAATAAAAGCTTTTACTAGTTACTAACACTTTTAACCAATAACTTGATTATATGAGATTGTTCTTTCTTTTTTTTGTCCAAAGTTTTAAAGTGTATGATGACCTCCGACAATAGAAGCTTTCATTTAATAAAAATTGTCTTCACTAATCAACAGCTAGTAGGTGGTGGCATAGTATTCGAAGCTGAGGGTTATGAGTTCAAATCCAGCTTTGGGAAAACCTTAGTATGATCGATGTAAATGCTTGTACTCGAATTAAATATTTTTAGAAGTATAAATATATATTTACCTATGTAAATATGTAAGAATGTTATATCGTTAGCTTGGACATTAAGACGGGGTTAAGTTGAAAAGTTAAGCTGGTAATACATACGTATAGACAGTAGACATAAATGTCATAGTAATGATTAATTTCAAAGCATACGATAAAACATATCTGTCACCTGTCACGACGAAGTTAGACGATACGTTCAAACATCAAATATTTGAACATGTCACGGTTAATAAGAATTACTTTCACATATCTATTTACATTTCAGATTGCGGACGTGCTTGAACATTATGCGTCTATTTTTTTTCTTAGATAACTTTCCTAGTCGAGTGTCATACACTTCTGTTCTCAAGGTAGTTAGCTCTGTGGTTCCGGGTTTGAATGGCGAACGAGTCAAAGCAGGAAGTCAATTTTTTGATATTATCTTTCATCGGAATGTTTGTGGTATCTTCGTTGTTTCTGATTCCGCAATACAAATTTACTTAATTTGGCATCAGAGCAATGTATGTCCCTATCTATTTAACTAAATTATTTATTTATTTCATGAGCCTCAATAGCCGAGTGGTTCAGTGATCGAAATACGAGTCAGGAGACCCGAGTTCGATCCTAAGATCACGTTGTCCCGAAAATATCTTCGGTGAAAGGTGGGTCAAAGGGACTTAACTGTCTAGACTAGACCTGTCTTCCCTGTATTAGGAATGGCGTGTAGATATTTTTCTATTTTTCCATAAGATGGTCGATGTTATGACTGAATACAAGGTTGTGAACTCGAGACTTCTCTGGGCTCGCTTTAAATTGGGACTGACGAAGTTATTCCTTTTGGCTGTTTATGCGCCGGTAGCTTCGTCGTCCAGAGCTGAGCTGGAGGAGTTTTGGGAGAATGTAAGAGAAGTTCTAGTCTTGGTTAGAGGAAACGAAAGAATTGTTGTATGTGGTGATTTGAATGGATGGGTTGGTACCGCTCGGCCAGGGTACGAGTCGGTGCTTGGAATGTTTGGCGATAAAAGGGTTAACGATGCTGGCAAGCTTATACTGGCTGTATGCAAGGAAAAGGGTCTTCTTGTGACAAACACTATGTTTAGTCACAAGAAAATCTATATGTATACTAGAACAAGAGAGAACGAGAGAAGTATGATTGATTTATTCCTGGTGGATGACCGACTGCAAAAACAGGTGATGGGTACGCGAGTGTTCCGGGGTGCTGACCTGGGAACGGATCACTATCTAGTGATTACTAGATTTAGGGGTCTGTTCGCGGGTTGGCGCCACCGGACGGCGATACCAGAACCACAGTCGGTCGGTAGCATCCGAAGCTGATTCCCTCTTTCTTATAAATAAAATTTTCTGATTTCCTCTTTTTATAGAGAATTTTATAGAGAATTTAATAGAGAGATGTATGCGTGTGATGATCTTAGTGAGGGATTCGGGGGTGACGCCGTGACTGGTACGCCAGACTCGGACCTCAATGATACTGAGGTCATCAGTATGAAAGAGATTGAATGTGCGATTAGAAGTTTGAAATGTGGTAAGGCTGCATGACTAGACAGAGTTACTGCTGAAATGGTAAAGTATGGTGGGCCACGCGTCTGGGACAGCTTTCATCTGCAGTGCAATTTGTGCTGGCGAACGGCGGCTGTTCCGGATGATTGGCGATCCGCGGTCATTGTGCCTTTATATAAAGGTATAGTCATAATGTTCACATTATGACTGCGGGTGCTATCGGGCGATCAGCTTGACCATTTTAGCAAGTAAAGTTTACTCGAAGGTTTTGACACGTAATATGCAAGATAAATCGGAAAGATTTCTATGGGAGGCACAATGCGGATTTAGACCTGGAAGAGAATGCACGGATCAAATGTTTTCAAATGTTCCGCATGATCACGGAGAAGCTTCTGGCTGCTAACCAGAAGATTTTCTGTGCTTTTGTGGATCTTGAGAAAGCATTTGATAAGGTTGTAAGGAAGAAAATGTGGGAACTGTTGCCGGGTATGGTGTGGATGGTCGATTGCTAAGGGCTGTGCAGTCACTTTACTGTGACTGTAAAGCCTGTGTGCGGGTAGAGCATGACCTGTCACCCATGTTTAGCGTCGAAACGGGCGTAAAACCGGGTTGTGTCATGTCTTCCTGGCTGTTCATACTGTATCTCGACAGCTGTTTACAGAAGCTGAAAGATAGCTGTTTGGGTGTGAAATTGGGTGACATAAAAGTAAATTGTCTGCTTAATGCTGATGATGCAGTGCTTATTGCACCATCAGAGGCAGAACTGCAGGCATTAATCACGTGTATGAAAGAAGAATGTGAAATTAATGGTCTCCGTTTGAATGCTAATAAAACTAAGGTTCTGGTATTTGAAAGGGACGAAGAAAGAACGAAGTGCGAAATTTGGGTAAATCAGGAATGTCTAGAACAGGTGAATGAAATTGTATACTTGGGGAGTGCGTTTAGCCGAGATGGAAGATGTGATTTAGATGTGGACAGGCGTGTCGCGGCCGGGAACAAAGTCAATGTTGCCCTGACTGCGTTAATCAAAAGGCAAGGCGTTGTGAAAAGTGCACGCCTTGCGTGCCTCCATAACGCAGTGTTGGTACCGACTTTGTTATATGGCAGCGAAACCTGGGTATGCCAGAAGAAGCATAAAAGCTGGTTGAATGCAGTGGAGATGCGATCTCTTCGTAAAATGTGCGGCCTTACCATGGCCGACCGAAAGCGAAACTAAGAGATTCGCAATATGGCAGGTTTGAAAGATGACCTTGTCTCAAAATGGATAAGGGCGTGCTTCGATGGTTTGGGCACGTTGAGCGAATGAATGAAGACCGAATGGTGAAGAAAATATATAGCGCGAAAGTTAATATTAAAAGGTGTCGAGGTAGACCGAGACTAACTTTCGAAGACCATGTGAGCAAATTGCTCGAAGAGGGGAGGGTCCAGAGTACTCGGATACCTAGACGTGCATGTATGAAGAAGATGATGAATCTGAAAGAAGCGAAAGAAGTATGTAGGGATCGTGACACTTGGCGATCTGTTCTCTCTGGCTACCCCGTCAGGGATTGTGCGTGAAGATAAATAAATAAATAAATTGTTATGAGATGTAACTTTTCTTTTTCTTAGTAAAATTTATTATTTTATTGTTTGTTATCCTCAATAAATTAAAACAAACTGTATAGAATCTTTACTTACATTTTGAAATATATAACTTAAATAATATTTTTGCATCGTCTGACAATGGCTGGGGTTCAAAATTATGTCATAATCACTTATTTGAGATAGAATGTGGAAATGATGTTCATATATTTGACTCCATCAGCACGTGGTAGGCATTATCAAGTAAACCACAGTCAGGACAGTTAGATGATGCTACTTTTCGTATTGACGACCTCCGTGGACGAGAGGTCAAGCCGGTTTTCATAGAGTTGCCAGCTGTAAGGTTTTGGTCGGTTCAATTTAGAAAACATTTTTCTACATTTTCTCGGGTCTGGGTGTTTGCGGTACCTTCGTTGCTTCTTATTCCATAATACGAGTGCTTAAACTGCTTACGTTGGAATCAGACCAATGTGTGTGATGTCTATGTATGTATTTATTTAAGTTGAAATTATTGTATCTGTAAAATATCCAATAATTTATTCTATAAAAAGTCACGATAGCCAAATGATTGGGTGGTCGGAATTTCGAGTCAAGGGACCCGATTTCGATCCCCAGGTGGCAGGCTCGTACCAATGGGTTTTTCAAAAACTTATGTACAAATTATAGCGTTGGCTTGGACGTAAAGCCGCCGACCGGCTCACCACCAGTCACGTTGTCCCGAAAATATCTTCGGTGGAAGGTGGGTGGAATTGTCTAGACTAGACCTCTGTCTTTCCCTGTATTAGGAATGGCGTGTAGATATTTTTTTCTATTTTTTCCATAAGATGGTTACATCTGTAAGATAATCGCTTATTGTTCATTTCATATTGACAGTCTTACCTTTCACGGTTGGGATTATAACCTGTGCGAGTTTTCAGTTAAAATACTTTTCAATTCGAAATTCCGATTACATTTTATTCCTTTCCCAGAACCCACTGGGTTATATTACAATGGAGATTATTTTCGTGATATGAAAGAGCAACTTCATCAAACCCCAATATTTTTTCAATAATTGTCGTTTCGTAAGAAGTATCCTATGGACGAATGATAATAATACCTATAACCAAGTACTTCGTTCTGTAATTTTATGACGAGGATGAAGTTAGTACCAGGATGGAAGAAACCGAAGCATGATAGCCGAATGGTTGGGCGATCAGAATTCGAGTCAATTTAAACTTATATAGCACTAGCTGCCCCCGCGGCTTTGCCCGCAGTTTAACACTTAACGCGGAACACTAATAAATTTTCTAAAATAAAAATAGCCTAAGTTACTCCTTACAACATTAACTATCTGTCAGTGATATAGTCCTGTTATAATCGGTCCAGCCGTTTCAGAGATTGTAAAAAATGTTATTTTGGTGTATGTACTGCATATATATTCATATGCATGTAGTAAAAAACGGTTATTTCAATATTACAAACAGACACTCCAATTTTATTTATATGTATAGATTTATATAGTGGGTTTGGACATAAAGACGGCGACAGGCTCACCACTGGTGACGTTGTTCCAAATAATGTCTTAAAAAAATTTAACTAGGAAAATAAAACAAAAAATGGCATTCTCTTTTATAAAAAAAAAACTATGTACGCCAACCCTCGCAAGTTAACAAACACTCGGTAATTGTGGAATACTAAATTAATAGAAACTGAAATGACAGTAGGACGACTCAAACATAATATTCTTTAAGATTGCGTATTCAGAGACACGCAACTGTCATGTATAACACATAATGTAAGTGACCTTGTCACACAAGCAAATCAGCCGTCCCTTTGGTATTCAATCGATTCGTTTTGAATAAAACATTAGTTTAAGCAGGGGCTCGTTTCTTACCGAAATACGACGTATCACGGAACTTTTATGGCTGCGTTTAAAAATTTCGTGGCATTTGGATTTTTATTCACAAATGGTTATATTTTTAGAATCGATATTTTTGTACGAATAAAAATTTGGGGTCATTGTAGAAGCGTGTTCGTCGCGACCCCTGCCAGCCCTTTTCAGGGCTGCAATTCTACACAGCTGCGCACCCATGCCAACAAGGGTTAGGGCGTCCCCCCAAAGGCGACGCACACCAGTTCGTCCCCGTTGGTGTGGAATGCAGCGAGCAAAGCGGCGATGGGGACCGCCACCCGTCACGCACAGCCCGACGCGGCGGAAGGTGGAGGACGAAGTGCAGAGTTGGCACGTGGAATGTTAGAGGAGGCATGAGAGATAAGACGAATGAGTTGATTGAAATAATGAAAGAAAGAGAATTAGATGTCGTGTGTTTGTCGGAGACCAAGCGGAAGGGCAGCGGTACTGAAGAGCTCCCTGGCGGGGCGTTAGCTCTATGGTCCGGAGTCCCGGAGAGCGAGAGCGCCTGCCAGGGAGTGGGGGTGCTGCTGTCGTCTCGGTTGGTCGATGTTATGACTGAATATAAGGTTGTGAACTCGAGACTTCTCTGGGTTCGCTTTAAATTAATAGCTTTAAAATAATATGCGCCGGTAGCTTCGTCGTCCAGAGCTGAGCTGGAGGAGTTTTGGGAGAATGTAAGAGAAGTTCTAGACTTGGTTAGAGGAAACGAAAGAATTGTTGTATGTGGTGATTTGAATGGATGGGTTGGTACCATTCGGCCAGGGTACGAGTCGGTGCTTGGAATGTTTGGTGATAAAAGGGTTAACGGTGCTGGCAAGCTTATACTGGCTGTATGCAAGGAAAAGGGTCTTCTTGTGACAAACACTATGTTTAGTCACAATAAAATCCATATGTATACTAGAACAAGAGAGAATGAGAGAAGTATGATCGATTTATTCCTGGTGGATGACCGACTGCGAAAACAGGTGATGGATACGCGAGTGTTCCGGGGTGCTGACCTGGGAACGGATCACTATCTAGTGATTACTAGATTTAGGGGTCTGTTTGCGGGTTGGCGCCACCGGACGGCGATACCGGAACCACAGTCGGTCGGTAGCATCCGAAGCTGGAAGCTTCAGGAAGCGGACACTAGGGATAAATATCAAGCAAGGGTAGCCGAAAAGCTGTACAGCATCGATGTCAGGAAAGAATGTGTGGAAGAAATATGGCAGAGCCTTAGAGATGGATTGGTTAGTGCAGCGGAAGACGTGTGTGGAACTGTGAAAACAGGTAGTAGTAAAAAGGGTGATGCATGGTGGAATGACGAAGTGAAAGAAGCTGTAAATAAGAAGACGAAAGCATGGTTAGACTACTTGACCTCTATTAATGATAAGGATATGAGAGAGAAGAGGAAAGAAAGATATAAGCTCCAGAAAGTTCACACGAAAGCATTAATTGAGGAAGTGCGTGAAAAGAGTAGAATGGAAGCGGACGAAAGGTTGTCGCACAACTTCAAGGAGAACTCCAAACTCTTCTGGAAAGAGGTTGGAAGGACCCGGAGTGGTGCGACAGCATTAAGAATGAATAAAGTGCTTTCCCGAACCAATGACGTCCTCTCAGAAAAATCGGACGTCATACAGCGATGGAGCGAATTTTATAGAGAGATGTATGCGTGTGATGATCTTAGTGAGGGATTCGAGGGTGACGCCGTGACTGATACGCCAGACTCGGACCTCGATGACACTGAGGTCATCAGTATGAAAGAGATTGAATGTGCGATTAGAAGCTTGAAATGTGGTAAGGCTGCGGGACTAGACAGAGTTACTGCTGAAATGGTCAAGTATGGTGGGCCACGCGTCTGGGACAGCTTTCATCTGCTGTGCAATTTGTGCTGGCGAACGGGGGCTGTTCCGGATGATTGGCGATCCGCGGTCATTGTGCCTTTATATAAAGGTAAAGGTTCACATTATGACTGCGGGTGCTATCGGGCGATCAGCTTGACCAGTTTAGCAAGTAAAGTTTACTCGAAGGTTTTGAAGAGGATGCACGGATCAAATGTTTTCTCTCCGCATGATCACGGAAAAGCTTCTGGCTGCTAACCAGAAGATTTTCTGTGCTTTTGTGGATCTTGAGAAAGCATTTGATAAGGTTGTAAGGAAGAAAATGTGGGAACTGTTGCCGGGGTATGGTGTGGATAGTCGATTGCTAAGGGCTGTGCAGTCACTTTACTGTAACTGTAAAGCCTGTGTGCGGGTAGGGCATGACCTGTCACCCATGTTTAGCGTCCAAACGGGCGTAAAACAGGGTTGAGTCATGTCTTCCTGGCTGTTTATACTGTATCTCGACAGCTGTTTACAGAAGCTGAAAGATAGCTGTTTGAAATTGGGTGTGAAATTGGGTGACATAAAAGTAAATTGTCTGCTATATGCTGATGATGCAGTGCTTATTTCACCATCAGAGGCAGAACTGCAGGCATTAGTCACGTGTATGAAAGAAGAATGTGAAATTAATGGTCTCCGTTTGAATGGTAATAAACCTAAGGTTCTGGTATTTGAAAGGGACGACGAAAGAACGAAGTGCGAAATTTGGGTAATTCAGGAATGTCTAGAACAGGTGAATGAAATTATATACTTGGGGAGTGCGTTTAGCCGGGATGGAAGATGTGATTTAGATGTGGACAGGCGTGTCGCTGCCGGGAACAAAGTCAATGGTGCCCTGACTGCGTTAATCAAAAGGCAAGGCGTTGTGAAAAGTGCACGCCTTGCAATACATAACGCAGTGTTGGTACCGACTTTGTTATATGGCAACGAAACCTGGGTATGCCAGAAGAAGCATAAAAGCAGGTTGAATGCAGTGGAGATGCGATCTCTTCGTAAAATGTGCGGCCTTACCATGGCCGACCGAAAGCGAAACGAAGAGATTCGCAATATGGCAGGTTTGAAAGATGACCTTGTCTCAAAAATGGATAAGGGCGTGCTTCGATGGTTTGGGCACGTTGAGCGAATGAATGAAGACCGAATGGTGAAGAAAATATATAGCGCGAAAGTTAATATTAAAAGGTGTCGAGGTAGACCGAGACTAACTTTCGAAGACCATGTGAGCAAATTGCTCGAAGAGGGGAGGGTCCAGAGTACTCGGATACCTAGACGTGCATGTATGAAGAAGATGATGAATCTGAAAGAAGCGAAAGAAGTATGTAGGGATCGTGACACTTGGCGATCTGTTCTCTCTGGCTACCCCGTCAGGGATTGTGCGTGAAGATAAATAAATAAATAAAATAAATAAATAAATAAAGACTGTGGCATATTTCCAGCCAGTTTTTAGATAGGTTTTTCGAGTTATTAACAAGTCGATGTAACAGTTGCATAAATATTAAAACCTATTTAGTATAAATCACGCTGTCCCGTAAATATCTTCGGTGGAAGGTGGGTCAAAGGGATGTAATTGTCTAGACTTGACCTCTGTCTACCCCTGTATTGGGAATTGCGTGAAGATATATTTTTATATATATTTTTATATATTTAGTATAACATTTGAGTCCAACAGAACCGAACATTCATTGCTCCCTAAGTTGAAGTAAAGTTATTTAAAAAACAATAGAATTAAATTGCAATAAAAAAAGATTGAATTGATATAAAGAATAAATAAGTTTCCTACTTTTTATATTATTGGTATTTTTATAGATACTTGACCTATAAAATTGTGTTTATTTGCTTCATGGTCTTAATACATTATTCTAAGTGAATGTATATTCGATTTCCAATAACATTCCAATAACATACGTATCGAATTGAACCTACTTTTTCGAAGACCGTTACAAATATACGTGTGTATTACTGCCTAACTCCCAGCCGTCATGGAGTGCTGTGTAGATATCATCTGCGCATCTCAGACGGTGTCCTCTAGACGCTACCAACTGAATAACACCACACACAAAACATATGAAATACTCAAAATGCTTGTAAAATTTGGGGATTATTCTTGAATATTTTTAATCTACGAAATCCGCTATAGCCGTGTTGGGTTGGGTGATCGAAATTCGAGTCAAGAAACCCGAGTTTGATTCCCAGGTTCGATGGGTTTTTTCGAAACTTATGTTAATAAATAAATATATAAATAAATATCTTCACGCAATTCCCAATACAGGGGTAGACAGAGGTCAAGTCTAGACAATTAAGTCCCTTTGACCCACCTTCCACCGAAGATATTTTCGGGACAACGTGACAGGTGGTGAGCCCGTCGCCGCCTTTATGTCCAAGCCTGCGATGAAATTCGTACATAAGTTTTTGAAAAACTCATTGGTACTGCCACCTGGGGACCGAACTCGGGTCTCTCGACTCGAAATTCCGACCACCCAACAACTCTGCTATCGTGACCTTTGTACGATTTATATTGTTGATTTGGATATAAAGAGGGCGACAGGATCACTATTTGTCGCGTTGTCCCAAAATATGTCTTCGGTGAAAGTTGGGTGGAAAGGACTTAATTGTTTAGACCTCATTCTACCCAGATTTTGCGAAAGGCGTGAAGATATATTTTCAATCCTGCATTTTCTTTAATCCCTTATCTTTCGAGTGTCAAAAAAATATCTTCACGCAATTCCCAATAAAGAGGTAGACAGAGGTAGCTAGAAAATTAAGTCCCTTCGACCCAACTTCCACCGAAGATATTTTCGGGACAACGTGACAGGTGGTGAGCCCGTCGCCGTCTTTATGTCCAAGCCAACGATGTAATTTGTACATAGGTTTTTAGAAAAACCATTGGTACGGCCACTTGAGGATCTAACACTTCCGAGTGTCAAGTTTTAAATAATTTCGACGTTCTAATCTCACTAAGTCAACCAGCGCGTCACGCCAAGGAATAAACGGGATTTTAATTAATTAAACTAAAAATTAATTTTAAGAGTTTACTGAATAAAATATAAATGTTTTACTGAATGAAATATAAATGATGATACCCTTATAAATAAAATGTTTATGTCCATTAGTGATCGTAAAAGATGACAATGACAAAGAAATATACATATAATTCATAGCAATCTACATGACCCCATACTATACCCCATAATATACAAACATGTGTTTGAAAAATCGATTTTCAATTTCAACAGCTACAAGCGACCTGTCAACTGTCTCATGTAAGCTACAGTGGAATGTGGATCAAAAGTGTGGAAGAATAAGTTGTCTGGATCTCTGTATACCCCAGAAGAAAGGTGTAAAGATAAAAATTTTCTTAATTTCCTGTTATATTCCATACAAAATTATGTAGTCCTCAAAATAAATTTAAGTATGTAAACGTAAAACCTTAAAAGGTGTAGAAAAAACCATAAAAAACTAAAAACAAAAAACTTGAATTAAAATTATGAAATATTAGCGTTGGAATTATATTTTAATAATTAAACCAAATTTAAGTGATTAAAAAAGTAAACAATATCGGTATTATTTTTATTATTGTCAACTAAGCCTAAAGCCATAAATTATAAATAAATCCAAAGTTCCCTATATTTTTTACTAATATATTAAAAATTTCTTAAATAATTATTCCAAAAATTGTAGGTTCTTTTTTTGCCTAGAATTAGATAGATAGATAGATAAAATACTCTTCATTTCACACGAACAGAAAATATACAACATAAAATTTATTTAGATACGTAAGACTGTGATATTAAAAATGGCTGTCATGTCGCTAAAAGTGATATCTAACAGACAACTACCACAATATGTTGTTTTACGACTTGAAAGGTATGGAGCGCGTTCCATTATTGCCCGAAAGATGGACAATATTCTTCTTCGTTTCAATTTGGTCGCAGGTATCCATGGGCTACAGTTTTCACTTATCGTCAGCTGGGCTGTTAGTGTCGAGTTTTTTAACCTAGTCCTATAAAAATATTCCTAGTAATTGAACCTCTATATATGGTATCATATTATATCCTTTTAACCTCTGTACGACCTCTGTGGCCGGATGGCGTTTTTGAAGGTGTAGCTCTGAAGTCCCAGATTCGATTCACGGACGGGTTAATGAAATTAACCATTTTTTATACATTTTCTCGGATCTAGGTGGTTATAACTTCGTTGTTTCTAATTTCATAAGTACGTTCTAATTTCATAAGTGCCAAGTACGTTAGCAAAGAGCTATTTAGCTCAGAGTAATGTATGTGCTGTTGTCTCTGTTGATGTATTTATGTGTTTGTATAGTAACGCATATATATGTCATTTTAACTTTGTTTAGCATAGCATAGTGGATAACTGATTAAAGAAAACATATTTAACGTAACTCTGGAAATATTTTTAGTATCAAAGATGATTTCTAATTATACGAAGCAATTTATTTTTCCACTTTGAGCACGCTTAAGGAGCAGCTGTTCTTAAAAGGCTTTATCTTCAAAACAAACCTAAGAAATACCGCAGCTTTGTTATTAACAAAAAACAAACGTGAATTGCGAATCATAAACGGTGTTAACTTTAATCTCTGGTTATGATAATATCTCGAAAAACACAGCCTTATTTTAAGGACGGCATAAAACGTTATTGCTAATTACGCGGTTATCTGATACAAGAAGTACGTCCCAGCTTTGTCTGAGCTAAACAATCAGCTAGATAATTTAAATTTAAGGAATGTAAAAATACATACAAAAATAAATACATATATAGATAAGGACAAAATCACATACATTGTTCCGATCCCAATGTAAGAAGCTAAATCACTTGAGGTATGGAAAACAACGAAGGCACTACAAACACCCAGATCCGAAGAAATGTAGAAAGTAGGTAGTTTTTCTTCCTTGATCCGTCCGGAAATCGAACCCGGGACCTGGAGATGGCGACACCTTGAAAACCGGTGTTTACGCCAATCGTCCACGGTCGTCTAAGATTGGCATAATTAATTGTTTAAGGTTCTTTCATGGTTTTGAACTGTCTTACTAAGCTTGACTAAAGCCATCTTCCTAAGTCAAGAATTTTGGTGATGATGTTATTTATTACTATACCTATATATAATGTTATTGAATAATCTCGTCCATTTATTGTGTATTTGCGATACACTATTTTATTGTACTGTAACCAGATTAGATTACACTGTACTACGATTGCCACGCTTGGATTGATGATGATGAATGAATACACTCTTGTCGTAAACTAGCTGCACCCCACGGCCGCGGTGGTACTTTTATTCTAAAATAAAAGTAGCCTACGTTACTCCTTATTACATTAACTGTCTGTCAATGAAAGTCCTGTTAAAATCGGTCCAGCTGTATCAGAGATAGCCGGAACAAACAGACAGAGACACAGACAGTAAAAATTGTAAAAAAAATAGTTATTTTGGTGTTTGTACCGTATATATTCATATAAATGTGGTAAAAACGGTTGTTTCAATATTACAAACAGAAATTCCAATTTTATTTATATGTACAGGTTATTCAGCTATCCTTTGGCAATCATTATAATTATTAAGGTTTTTGTCTATACAGGTTTTTTCTACGCCTACAAGAAAGGGTTAGAATCTTACGCAGTTACTGTATACATTGAATACTCACTGATATTCAATGTATATAGTAACTGCGTAACTACTGCGTGCGTACTGATTGTGGTCTCTTCGCGGAACTTCATCTTTAAATAAATTCAATTTCACTTTTACTTATTCAACTATTTATTTATTTAAATTCGAATACCTGATCGGTTTCGCCCTTATCGCATTATGAAAAGTTTATAATTACAAATTTTATGGTATACTCAATTTAGTTTCACATACATTTTATCATAATTATGTTATCTACCTATAAATTAAATTATGGACTACATACAAGAATATAACTCTATTATAATTTTATCTTCTCGCAATTCCCAATACAGGGGTAGACAGAGGTCGAGTCTAGACAATTAAGTCCCTTCGACCCACCTTCCACCGAAGATATTTTCGGGACAACGTGACAGGTAGTGAGCCCGTCGCCGCCTTTTTGTCTAAGCCAACGATATAATTCGTACGTAAGTTTTTGAAAAACTCATTGGTACGAGCCTGCCACTTGGGGTGCTGCCACTGCTACCTGGGGATCGAACTCGGGTCTCTCGACTCGAAATTCCGACCACCCAACCACTCGGCTATCGTGATTTAATATATCAAACAATAAATGTCCTCTTGTAAGCCAACTTTTTGACATAGTTGACACGCAAATTTATTTAATTGTTTTCATTACTGAACCTTATAAAATATATAAGTACAAAAGGCGGACATAATGCTTAAAGCATTATCTGCCTTTCAACCTTAAGGAGACTTCAGACTTAACCAAAATGATGACGCCAACTTCTTTAAGACGTTTAAAAATGTACTTTAGCATACTTTTTAAATGTTACTTTGTTGGAGCGTTGTCTCAAAATTTTATGTTCTTATAATTAAAAAAAACATCCCTATGTAGATGTGACCTTTCAATAATTTGAAAGCATAATATTGCAGGGAGTCGAAGAAAGCAGGTGGTTACAGACTGTTTTTATGTTTGTGGAGCGTTGTCTCAAAATTTTATGTTCTTAAAATTAAAAAAAACATCCCTATGTAGATGTGACCTTTCAATAATTTGAAGGCATAATATTGCAGGGAGTCGAAGAAAGCAGGTGGTTACAGACTGTTTTTATGGCAAACTTTGAGGGAAGGCCTATGTTCAACGTGTGTGAAATATATGATAAATGTCCTGTATAAAATGTTTGTTCTATGCTGCAATGTGTTATATGGCTAAGAAATTAACCGGCAGCCTTATACTGCTAACAAAGCATGCCACTATCCTCTGAGATGACAAGCTTAGCAATATACTGGTACATACTTTACAACATTCATTCTTAATCGATGAGAGATTTAAACATCTTTTACCATTTACGAAAATAACGACTCTATTTCGAAATTACGTGACGTAATATGGTACCGTCACCACGCGACTTATCTTCCTTTTACTTTTCTTCATCAAAACAAACATTTAGTATCAATTACATAAAAATGGCTGATGTAATAATAGCTTTTAAAAACAATAAAAAGTTTAATGATGCAATTAAACTTTTATAACATTGGGGCGCCGTTAGTCGATATCAATGGAATTTTGGTATATATATATATATATATATATATATATATATATATATATATATATATATATATATATATATATATATATATATATATATATATATATATATATATATATATATATATATATATATATATATATATATATATATATATATATATATATATATATATATATATATATATATATATATATATATACTGATTTCAAAATTTTGGTAGAATTAAAAAGTATTTATACTTGAAAAAGCTAAATTTACACTAACTGTTACCTACGACTTTGTTTCCATGTTTATTTTTAGTTTCTAGAGGCCAGTTATAAGTATTTATTTATATCGAAAACAGTATTTTGTAACCGTCAGTGTAATCAAATCACGATAATCTAAAGTCACGATAGCCGGGTGGCTGGATGGTCGGGATTTCGAGTCGAGAGACCCGAATTCGATCCCCAGGTAGCAGGCTCGTACCCATGGGTTATATCGTTGGCTTGAACATACATACGGCGACGGGCTCACTGTCACGTCCCGGAAGTATCTTTGGTGAAAGGTGGGTCAAAGGGACTTAATTGTGTAGAATAGATCTATGTCTACGCCTGTATTGGGAATTGCGTGAAGATATTTATTTATTTTGTCAATGTAATACTCAGTATCCACTTATCAAATTTTATAGAAAACTTTCAGTCGTGCTCACGAAAAGCTGTACAAAAAAATACGTACACAAAATTTACTTTCACTGTTATAATTATAATATTGAGTAAAGATGCAATAGAATGTCAATTATTTTAAAAATTTTTTAAATTTAACACTTTAAGTGTAACTTTACATAGCATTTAATTTGTTTTATTACAATATGTATGTACGATGTGTTAATTAAAAGGCAATTCAAGATTGATCTTGCTAGCGAATGATATAGTGCGTTTTAACTATGTTTCATCTTCGGGTAAATAAAAATAATAGATAATGATATTTGTATTTAATCCAGGTTATACATATGACGCAGGATGAAAATATCTGAAATTAATGAGATTTAAAAAAAAGTAAGAGTGGTTTTCTACGCTGGAGAAACCAGATGCTAATTTTATTCATTAATATAGAGATCTTTTACAGTAAAATTAAATCACTTCCTCATTAATAAATTAAAATTACACTTACTTTCGTAGTTCGACTGAATTTTAGCTTCATTCTTAAGCAACTGGAGTAGTTCAAGAGTCATTTTTGAAGCAAATGAAATACTAACTATTTGCTAAGCATTCACATTTTTAAATTAACATCTTTAATAACTTAACTCGAATAGAATAACTATAAGAATCTTCAACTTTATATATTTCACGCTATTAATGAAAAATGCAGTTTATACACAAAAAAACTTTAGAAACTTTTAGAAATTGTCAATAGTTCGTATTGAAGTTCGTAGCGCTCGAACGCAGCGAGCGGCGTGCGGCTACGATAACCTACGGCGTAGCACTGACTGTATGGTTACTAGAAACACTTAGGCGCATAAGAGAAAGCATAAAACAAGTTAAGCAGAAGAAGTTAAGGTAAAAGAAATCTCGCTTAACTGTCATATTTTAATATATTGTAAATTTAAGGTCTTCTATTTTGTGTCCTCCGTGTGGTTTTCAGCTAAGCATAAGAATATAGCATTCATTTCATCCTATAGATGTGGTAAGAGACAATTAAAGGAAACTCCATCGAAATTTCAATTGTCACCGAACGGTGGCGTGATAACCTTCTGGAAAATTCTAAACCACATTATGCAGATCGGCAGTAGATCTTAGATGCGCGGTGTCTGGTACTTTGATTGTCAATCTGCTTGCCAAGCGTAATGACTATCGACGAGTGAGAAATATATATTGCAGTTGACTTTTACAGTTTGAATACTGTAAAATTTCGAATATCTAATGTATTATACCACTTTTTCTATGTTGTCTCGGGCCTGACTGATGGTAATACCTTCGTTGACACAAGTATGTGACAACCCAAGTAGGGACAACTATTTATTTATTATTATGCAGGTATATCATAGTCACGATAGCCCAGTGATTGGGTGGTTGGAATTTCGAGTCAAGGGAACTGAGTTCGATCCCCAGGTGGCAGGCTCGTACCAATGGGTTTTTCAAAAACTTGTGTACGAATTATATCGTTGACTTTGGACATAAAGACAGCGTCGGGCTCACCAACTGACACGTCCCGAAAATATCTTTGGTGGAAGATGGGTCAAAGGGACTTAATTGTTTAGACTAGACCTCTGTCTACCCCTGTATTGGGAATTTCGAGAAGATATTTATCTATTTATATTAGGTATATAATGCAGTACAGATTAAAACATTTTAATTAAATTTATACTTACTACTATTGTCAACAATAAATAGTACAAACGTTAAATAGTAGTCTATTGACTTTCAGCAGTTGAGCGAGAAAGCGTAGAAATAATTCTTAGTAATTTGCTCCATTTATTTGTACAGAGGTTATTTACTCCGAACGTAAATGAGCCTGTAATGTTTATTATTCCTATTAAGTTTCAAATTCAACGGTGCTATTGCTTACTGAGTTAGGTTGCCAATTGCGGAACGTAGATCGCTGGTTTGAGTCCGCCATTAGTCAATTTGAATAACTCCATATATTGATTTAAGTATTTTATGCTTAGTTGCAGTGACTATTATGTGGTATGACAATTAAAAATCATTAAGCTTAAGTTGCCCAAAAGTGTAGCTGCTAGTCACCCTTCCTTCGTGGCTTCGGGCTGCGGGTTCGAATCTTGCTTGGGGTAAACGTTAATGTGATGAATGTTTACTTGAGTTATGGATGACTATATGAATATCTTCTATCTAAATACATATTATGTATGTGAGAATATTGTACCATTTGCTTGGATACTAAAACAACTTTAGGCTAAACACCAGTCACGTTGTCCCAAATATAAGCTTCGGTGAAAAAGAAGATGTGTGTCACCCTGCAATAGATATGTACATTACTGTTATAATTATAATATTGAGTAAAGATGCAATAGAATGTCAATTATTTTAAAAATTTTTAAATTTAACACTTTAAGTGTAACTTTACATAGCATTTAATTTGTTTTATTACAATATGTATGTACGATGTGTTAATTAAAAGGCAATTCAAGATATTGATTGATCTTGCTAGCGAATGATATAGTGCGTTTTAACTATGTTTCATCTTCGGTAAATAAAATAATAGATAATGATATTTGTATTTAATCCAGGTTATACATATGACGCAGGATGAAAATATCTGAAATTAATGAGATTTAAAAAAAAGTAAGAGTGGTTTTCTACGCTGGAGAAACCAGATGCTAATTTTATTCATTAATATAGAGATCTTTTACAGTAAAATTAAATCACTTCCTCATTAATAAATTAAAATTACACTTACTTTCGTAGTTCGACTGAATTTTAGCTTCATTCTTAAGCAACTGGAGTAGTTCAAGAGTCATTTTTGAAGCAAATGAAATACTAACTATTTGCTAAGCATTCACATTTTTAAATTAACATCTTTAATAACTTAACTCGAATAGAATAACTATAAGAATCTTCAAATTTATATATTTCACGCTATTAATGAAAAAAATGCAGTTTATACACAAAAAAACTTTAGAAACTTTTAGAAATTGTCAATAGTTCGTATTGAAGTTCGTAGCGCTCGAACGCAGCGAGCGGCGTGCGGCTACGATAACCTACGGCGTAGCACTGACTGTATGGTTACTAGAAACACTTAGGCGCATAAGAGAAAGCATAAAACAAGTTAAGCAGAAGAAGTTAAGGTAAAAGAAATCTCGCTTAACTGTCATATTTTAATATATTGTAAATTTAAGGTCTTCTATTTTGTGTCCTCCGTGTGGTTTTCAGCTAAGCATAAGAATATAGCATTCATTTCATCCTATAGATGTGGTAAGAGGCAATTAAAGGAAACTCCATCGAAATTTCAATTGTCACCGAAAGGTGGCGTGATAATCTTCTGGAAAATTCTGAACCACATTATGCAGATCGGCAGTAGATCTTAGATGCGCGGTGTCTGGTACTTTGATTGTCAATCTGCTTGCCAAGCGTAATGACTATCATAACTTAAATGTTTATTTTTCTGACTGGTCATTTTAAATTCACAAACCTTGAACGACGCTACTGACAAATTCTACTTAACTTTAAATTCTGGAATTAATAAATATGTACCCCAAAGATCTACTTCTCAATCATATAACTATCCAGTTTGGTACAGTAACGCATTAAAGAAATTAATATTAGGAATAAATATGTATGTTAAGACCACAAAAATATTTCATTACCTTAAGCGTCTTTAAAATCCTACACTTGGTAGTTTTTATGCTTGGGAAATAAAAACAATTCTCTAACCTAACCTAAGTCATCCATTTTAAATTTTGAACACAAATAAAATCGCGTGTGTTGAATAAAATAAAGAAATAAATATCTACATTGTATGAAGTTTGAACCTGGACTTGACGAACAAATAGACACACATTGACGTCAATGCACTGTGTAGCAAGTAATCAAATATTTTATATGTAACTGGGAAAATTCCATTGCAGCGGTGGTTGGAAAATTCCATTGCAGTTTGACCCGGGAATTAAAACAGCGAATTTTACCAAATATTTAAAATACATCACGAATTATATCGTTGACTTGGACATAAACACGGCGACAGGCTCACCACCTGTCACGATGTCCTAAAAATATCTTCAGTGGAAGGTGGGTCAAAGGGACTTAATTTTCTAGACCTGACCTCTGTCTACCCCTATATTGGAAATTGCATGAAGATAATTATTTATTTTATTTTATTTAAAATATTAATAAAAGAAATACGACACACAAAGTTGACACTTGTTCAGATATACATAGATAGATAGATACATAGATAGGGACAATATCACATACGTTGCTCTGATCCCAAAGTAAGCAGCTTAAGCACTAGTTTTATGGAATTAGAAACAACGAAGATACCACAAACACCCAGACCCGAGAAAATGTAGAAAAAGTATTTTCTACATAAACCCTATCGGGTATCGAACCCGAGACCTCAAAGCAGGCCACTGTCTACGGATGTAGTCATTTGACTTCGAATATATTTATATTTGATTTATGAAAGGTTAAATAAGTGAAACACAGCGCTCACTACCCTCTATAGAGACCAAAATGAATATGTGAAATACGTCTCATGGTCAGCATAACTTAACAGAATTCACATCTCCCGTAAGGATGATTTGTCACAAAGGCTTCGCTTAACACGAGGATTGGTTAAATACCTCGGGTCTTAGACAATGACGCCCATCATCAATCTGCTTACTTTTGTTGTGATTTGATCTGTCAGTAACCAAAGCCATTTTATAGGCTTTATTATGAGAAGAAAAGGGGTGAGAAATACTTATTTCGCTACTTGGCAAATGTGAGACAGGGAATTTTATTTTATGTCTGTATTTTTAACTAATTGACGACGGAACGCGCAAAACCGCAATTTTTAAATTGTTACATGATTACACAATGTGTGCTATTTTGCAGATTGAAATATGTTGGGGCACTTTAATAAATTAAGGTTACAGTGATTGATGTGAAAAAAATTAACACAGGAAAGTATTGCGAAATAACTTATTTTTAAAAAATTCTACATTTACTTTTAAATTTTCTCCGCATATTCTTTTATTAGAATTTCATGCGTAGTCATACACCCAGACCTGAGACCATGTAGAAAAAGTTATTTACTACTTTGACCCGCCCGGAAATCGAACCTGAGTCTATGAGCTAGAGATACTATGAAAACCGGTTACTACGCCACTTGTCCATGGAGGTCGACAAACCCTATAACTAAGTTTGATTATTAGTTAAGATCGCGACGATGTATTATTGAAACACATGAGCAGCGTAAGATGTCCGGCCAAGGCTTCCGCTTCAGTCATCGTCGGCTGAAAAACCACGTATAGCAAACCTTCAGTTTCGGTCAAAATCTCTCTCGGATCTCAATCGAATGACACGTCTTGCAGTAAGAGAACTTGCGTCAGTAACCCTTACTACATGTTAAATTTTATAAATAAATTATAGACAGACATACTAAAAATTTCTCTGTGTGATAAAACCCCTTGTGGCCGGTGTCATAAGACGTGACTAAGAAAAAGGCTAGTAAATCGCAATGACTTACATTGCGATTTACATTGGTCTAGTATTCTGCGAGATAGTTAGCGCATAATAGTGACTACGTTGTGTGCTATGATCGCCTATCTTCTAGCCAAGCGTGGCGATTATGGCAAATCTTTCCTCTTGTAGTGAACTTTTACAGGCTAAGTAAGTAAGTCAGACTTAAAGTTAAATTTTATGCGAACCGTTTACTGAAGCTATAAATATTTTTAAGCACTTCGGGGGTGTTGAGGCGTGTAAGGTTTCGTTTCCCAAATATGAAGTGCTTTTCTTTACATACCCGTAGCAGACAGACAGGCACACTTCAGATTTCAGTATTCTAATAATATGAAATTCAGACCTGTATATCTAAGTGTAAAATATTAATATGCACACCTGAAGATATGTTAACAGTTGTAAATAAATAAATAAATATCTTGACGCAATTCCCTATACAGGGGTAGACAGAGGTCTAGTCTAGACAATTAAGTCCCTTCGACCCACCTTTCAGCGAAGATATTTTCGATAAGTCGCCGTCTTTATGCCCACGCCAACGATATAATTCGTACATAAGTTTTTGAAAAACCCATTGGTACGATCCTGCCAACTGGGGATCGAACTCGGGTCTCTTGACTCAAAATTTCCGACCACCCTAGCACTCAGCTATCGTGACTTATTACAGTTGTCGTCATGAATAAATATATTTGCCCCAACAAATTTCAATCTGCAAAATAGCACACATTGTGTAATCATGTAACAATTTAAAAATTGCGGTTTTGCGCGTTCCGTCGTCAATTAGTTAAAAATACAGACATAAAATAAAATTCCCTGTCTCACATTTGCCAAGTAGCGAAATAAGTATTTCTCACCCCTTTTCTTCTCATAATAAAGCCTATAAAATGGCTTTGGTTACTGACAGATCAAATCACAACAAAAGTAAGCAGATTGATGATGGGCGTCATTGTCTAAGACCCGAGGTATTTAACCAATCCTCTTGTTAAGCGAAGCCTTTGTGACAAATCATCCTTACGGGAGATGTGAATTCTGTTAAGTTATGCTGACCATGTAAGTAAGACGTATTTCACATATTCATTTTGGTCTCTATAGAGGTTAGTGAGCGCTGTGTTTCACTTATTTAACCTTTCATATATCAAATATAAATATATTCGAAGTCAAATGACTACATCCGTAGACGAGTGGCCTGCTTTGAGGTCTCGGGTTCGATACCCGATAGGGTTTATGTAGAAAATACTTTTTCTACATTTTCTCGGGTCTGGGTGTTTGTGGTATCTTCGTTGTTTCTGATTCCATAATACAAGTGCTTAAGCTGCTTACTTTGGGATCAGAGCAACGTATGTCATATTGTCCCTATCTATGTATCTATGTATATCTGAACTAGTGTCAACTTTGTGTGTCGTATTTCTTTTATTTATATTTTAAATAAAATAAAATAAATAAATATCTTCATGCAATTTCCAATAAAGGGGTAGACAGAGGTCTAGTCTAGAAAATAAAGTCCCTTTGACCCACCTTCCACTGAAGATATTTTCACGACATCGTGATAGGTGGTGAGCCTGTCGCCGTGTTTATGTTCAAGTCAACGATATAATTCGTACATAAGTTTTTAAAACCCATTGGTACACCTGGGGATCGAACTCGGGTCTCTTGACTCGAATTTCCGACGTCGGGTCAGGTCGGGTCTTGTATTTTTGTGGTACATTCGTTGTTTCTGATCTCACAAGTACTTTGAGATCAGAGCAATGTATGTAATGTTGTCCCTATCCACGCAAATGTCTTTCTGTCTATTTGTCAATTGTTTTTGTGAATTGGTGGCAACTAGTCTTGTTACACATCAAAATGAATTGAACTCGAGAAAAATTTCGTCCATAGTTTATTACGACTTTCGTTTTAACCCTACTTATGGTTAAAGCGAAATTCGTTATAAACTATGGACGAAATTTAATACCATGGACGAAGTTTACTAATGAAACTAAAGCTTTGATAGACTTCGATTGATATTGAGATGGCATTTAATAATGAAGCCGCATCTCGCGCCAGTATTTACAATTCGTTTAATGAGTTGAAGCGTAGCAAATAACAGTGATGATCTGCGTGAGTGACGTCCTTCAGCCCCAGCTTTTGAAGAAAACAGAGTGATCAATCAGTAGATGCTCGCAACTTAGGCATTGGTATGAGTCAAGTACGAAAAATACTAGAGGACGCTCCGCAAACACTAACATACGTACTGCCTATGACAAAAACAATGTCAGTTGCAATGTCACAATGTCTGTTGCTAAAGGATCTATAACTACTATATTTCTTTTGTTAAATAATAGTTTAAAATAGAACTGAAACAAAATTAGCCCAAATCATATTAAGTATTTACAATTTAATATTTACTTAAAGTAATCATTCTATACATACTGCGAGGAGTCGATGGATGCTGGTACCTCGGAACCGTGCCTAGTGAAAATATGTAAGGAGGCCTATGTTCAGCAGTTGAATATTAATAAACTTTACAGGAGCAAAAGAACAGTAGTAAGAAGTCCCATAGGTAGTAGTAATCAGTTGTTATAAGTGAGTACGATATAAGAAAACTAGCCAGTCAAAGGAAACAATTAATAGGTTGATTTCCTTAGAAGGGACGATAGCCGAGTAGTTGGGTGAACGGAATTTGAGTCAAGAGACCCGAGTTCGATCGCTAAGTGTTAGGCTAATATCCATAGGATTTTTTAAACTTACGTTTACTTACTAACTTACATGTACTTTTTAACTTACGTTTTAAAACCGAGTTTATTGATTTTTAATAAGTACGAGCCTAGCACCAGAGGATCGAACTCCTGACTCTTGACTTGAATTCCGATCACGCAACCACTCAGCTATCGTCACTTTTTTGTATAAAAGGTCCAGATATACTCGTTGAAGTAAAAATTCTGTCTGTTTCTCGACCATACATGAATCTTTTTATTAATACCAGTAATGGTCGGTAATAAAAACTTAAGAATCAATTATGATATTTTACCAACGCTGAGTGATCGTTAAAATCAATGGTTGTGTAATTTAGATAAGAGATCTTTGAACGAAAGCCAATACATAAGCTTACCCTTGTCAATGTCTGGCCCGTTATGTAGATAAGAGTTTATATTTGTAATTAAATTAACGATATCAATATTTGTTATTCACAAAAGATATTAAACAAGCTTTTTTAGTGATATATTAAACAGTTAATCTGGACGTTTCACACACCGCGGAGGATAAATAGGAATTTGAGATGATCGCTATGAAACAGCCTGGTTAACATCATACACTAAATTGAGTCTTTAATGAGATTAAAGACTCTATTTGGCATTATCGATCTTAGGTTTTATTCCATATGTAATTTTATATATAGTTTTGAGTCGCCAAGCTTAATTTTGTGAGAAATATTTGTGGAAATTAATTAATTATTTATTAAAAATGTTTTATGGAGCATTTTTAATTAATTTCCTAAATAGATATTTTTTGCGCTCAATTCATCTGAGTAGGCTAACGTGTACACCTAATTTGAAAACCCTGAAAAATAAAGTAAACATTTTAACATTTTCATTTTAACTATATGGCAGGAATTTTATATAATTATCTTCACGCTTTTCTCAAAACCAGAGCAGACAGAGATGTCTGGACCCTTTATCCTAGATTAAGTCCTTTCAATCCACCTTTCACAGAAGACAGTTTTTAATACAACGGGACAGGCGGAGTACCCGTCACCATTTTATGTCTAAGCCGACAATATTAATCGTACATGAGTTTTGAAAAAAAAACTGGGCATCGAAATCAGGTCTCTTAACTCAAATTCCGATCACCCAAAAACTCGGTTGTCGCAACATTTTATATAATTATTATATGTCGATTCACACTCGGCAAATAAGCGACAGGCTCACCACCGGTCACGTTGTGCCGAAAAATGTCGTCAGTAAAGGTAACGTTAGTAAAGCAGATGTCAGCATCCCTGTCTTTTATTTAACATTTAGCATCCTTATTAAGTTGCAAACGCGAAATTAAGCAAATCGCTAATTTGATTAACTAATTTCAACTGCTTCATAGATCCACGAGCAAAATTAAAGAACGAGTCTAAGAATAATTTTATATTTTCGTTAATATTAGCAAATTAAAATTTGTAAGAGCTCAATCAATTTTATTGAATAAAAATTTTATTTTAAAGAAACTTACTGCACAGCACATAAATTACTTTAGCCTGGAATTTGAACAAACTTTTTGTATTTTGCCATAAGCGAGATGCACTTCAACTATTTTTAAACTTATTATAATGCGGAGCTACGTTCAAAGTAAGCAGGCTGTTAAGCACTCTAGTGACCAAAAGAAAGAGAATAAAGGAGATACTATTAAAAAAGCTAATAGAAAACTATACAAAATAACATACTTTAATAAATGATAATGACTTACGAAAGAACGTATAACTCGCCGTTTAGTGTTGGTGTTAGAGTACGCCATCCTCTCTCTACACAATGGAGTCGTAAGAGGCGACTACGAGAGGCTTTGACGATCACAATGGCTTCTGTCTGATAGCGGGATAAACATTTTCAATGATAACAGACCGGTAACGAATATTAGCGTCTATGTTATGTTGTCAATGTTTGTGTGAATTGCGATCGCCAATACGCCAGCCAAATGTGGCAAATATGGCAAATCAACTCTTCTTGAATGCAGCTCTTTTTGAATGGCTGATCGGTGATCACCAGGAAGTGGGTCATCCACTGACTTTTCCCTAGAAGAATTTGTATTTATCTCAAAGGCACTTTTATTTAGTAGCATTAAAGTAGTACTAAACAAGATAAAAAAATTGCTTAGGGTGATTTAAAAATCGGCCCTAGTCCTTATTTGTTCCTTCTGATTATGGATGCTCTGTCATCGAACATACAGGAGGAAGCACCCTGGTGTATGCTATTTGCTGATGACATTGTGCTTGTCGGAGAAAATGCACTTGAGGTACAGAGCAAGCTGGGAAAATGGCAAGAAAAACTGGAAAGTGTTGGATTAAAAATAAGCAGAACCAAAACTGAACACATGTTCTGTGACTTCAGTAGTCCATCCAGTTTTTCTCATATTGCCTTGGATGGTGTTCTTCTACCAGTCTGCTCCGAATTCCGTTACCTTGGGTCAGTGATCCAAAATGACGGCAATGTCGACCGGGACGTAAAGAATACAATAAATGCGGGATGGATGAAATGGCGACAGGTCTCTGGAATAACTTGCGATCCACGCATGCCTCTTAAACTTAAGGGCAAAGTTTACAAAACGATCGTGCGATCTGTCGTATTGTACGGATCAGAGTGCTGAGCAACGAAAGTGACGGATGAAAGAAGAGTGCAGCTGCAGAGATGAGAATGTTGAGATGGATGTGTGGAGTGACTAGAAAAGATCGCATAAAGAATGAGTATATAAGGGGAAGCTTGAAAGTAGCACCAGTGACAGAGAAAATGAAGGGTGGTAGGTTAGCATGGTTCGGGCATGTAATGAGGAGGGAAGAATGTAATATAGGCAAAAGAATGTTAGAGATGAATGTGGATGGACGAAGAGCTATGGGGAGACGAAAAAAAATGATGGATGTATTGCGTGAAAGAAGACATGAGAAAGAAAGGAGTGAGTATTGAGATGACGGGAAATAGAGGAGAAGAAGGTTTAAAAATCGGCATTTAATTCCCCTTTTAAACACCATGAAGCCTTGAAATAGAATTATACGTCTATAAAAAGCTAAAGACGAAATCTTGTGGTTTTATTCGGATAAAATTTTTCGATATATCTTTCAAAAGTTATAATAAAATAGTAATTAACTGTTGCATAGGAATCAATGAAAAAATACCAATTATTATATTTTATACTTACGAGATGGATGACTGAGGACCGTTCACTGTGGAATGTAATGAAAATTATAAATGTGAAAATTTGTTTCGATTTTTGAATTTATTGATGCTAATGCATTTTGATTTGTTGTATTGAGAAGAGTTGTTGTATTGAAAAGGCTACTTTTTACTCTCTAAAAATAAAGGATCCTGCGATTTCAAGATAATAGGAGGACAAAGTCACGAGCAGAAACTAGTTCTAGATTTAGTGATAATTAATTTATGTTTTTACTCTAATTTGAAGCTGAAAGTTAATACTCGTTTGTGTGTGTGGAAAATAAAATTAATTCCTAAAGACACACTCCGCAAACATGCACGAGCCCTAAATTCAATAAACGAAAAGGGAACTTAATTCGTAGAATCTTACAAGTACACACAAGCCGGGCTTGTGTGTATATCTATAGCCATAAAACAGAATATTCATACAAATTCTAGCCCTATGACTGTCCATTTTGAGAAAGCATATTTTCAAATATTAATAATATAACATCTTCACTCAATTCCCAATTCAGGGGTAGACAGAGATCTAGTCAAGAAAATTAAGAGCCTTTGACCCAACTTCCACCAAAGATATTTTCGGGACAACATGACAGGTGGTGAGCCCGTCGCCGTCTCAATGACCAAGCCAACGATAAATTCGTTCATAAGTTTTTGAAAAACCCATTGGTTTGAGCCAGCCATCTGGGGATCGAACTCTGGTCTATTGATTCGAAATTCCGACCACCCAACCACTCGGCTATCGAATGTTCAAATACATACAAATGTAAAAATAATCGAATAATACCCTCAAACCACAACATTTATTCCCATAAAGATGATTAGCCATAATCATCACGCTTTCCAAGCAGTTCGTCGATAGCATTACCAAACAAATTGCACCCTTCGCTGCTGCTCGTCACCGGTCTGCTTAATTGTGATATGGTAATCCCGGGATATCTCCGTCTGTCGGTTGCCGTAAGGCTTTTCAAGACTCTAAGTCGCCTCCTACGACACCCTCGAAGAAAAGAGGTGGTATATTTTCATGCCACAACTACACGGCCAATGATGGTTTATATTCTATACATATGAGTTGAAAATTATGCAATACCAATGGAAAAGGCCTATATGTATTTCAAAATAAGAATTCTAACGTATATACGTAACTCATGTGACAAGTCCTAAAGTAAATATTAAAAACAAGAGCGGAAAAAAATTTTGTATGCTCTCAGAAAGAAAAATAGTTTCACAGCTATTGCTATTTCAAACACTGTTAAATAATAAATTAATTTCAAATTTGAATGTTCAGTTAAATTTCTAGTTGCAGTCTAAAATAAACTTCTAATAGAACCCACAAGCTCAATTGTGCTGTTGGAAACTGCAATTTCACATAAATTACAATTGTTTTGCCAAGAGTCTGTCTGTTACACTATTATGAAAGTGACATAATTTGTCTTTATTTTTCAAGTATTTCAAGTAATTAAAAATATATGTCTATGCTATTGCCAATACTGGATAAGACAGACGTCAATCAACTCCTTACTATCCATCTTTCACTGAAAATATTTCTTAGGACAACTTGATAGGTGAGCCTATTGGCGTCTTTATGTTCAAGCCAACAATATTTATCGTACATGATTTTTTGACTCGAATTCCGTAGTTATAAGTAGAGCGTAATTATATATCAAATAAAATAATTGGTATTATTTTTATTTTTAAAGTTGAATATTTGGATTAACGCCGAAGTAATTGAGAAACTTTTCATGTTCATATTTTAATGTTTCTCCTTTGTTTCTTTCGCTATTTAAAATATAGTCTTCTGATTATCGAAAACAAAGAGAGAAAGTTTGCAGAATAGAAATTAATTTTGCAAATACCGTAACATTTTATTTATCTTAAATCCTAATATTTGTTTCAATGTAACGAATACTTTTTAAATTAATATCTGATCCAAAGCGTAGTAGTACATAGTTAACTTTTTGGAATTTATTCGGAATAAAACTGACTTTTCAGATTTTCTTTCACAAACTCGTAAAAAGATCTGTACTAAACAGGTCCATATGATAACAACATTAAGGGCAGTAACCTACTTTTTTTAAATTACTTTAAAATTTGAGAGACGTCAGACTTCACTAGAATACGTTTTCTGGAAAAGTGCAGAGCTGTGTGCATAAATACATACATATTGGCATGTTAAAGTCCACTGCAGGACAAAGGCCTCTCCCATAGGGACGATTTCCCGCAATCGCCAATTAAAGGCACTGAAAGTTTTTAACACTGGCTGGTTAGAAACATTGGCAGTGAAACCTTTTTTCTTTTAATTTCGATTAAAGAACTCTTTGGTAACCTAATATTGCATTATTTCCAGGACATCCGTGGACGTAACCGTGGGCGTTCACGCCGTTTTATAAACGCCGACATAGTGTTACCCGCTCTGACGTCCCGGATACGACTCCTGGACGGGTCAATGTAGAAAATCACTTTTTCTACATTGTCGGGTCTTGTATATTTGTGGTACATTCGTTGTTTCTGATTCTGATTGAGAAAATGCACTTGAGGTACAGAGCAAGCTGGGAAAATGGCAAGAAAAACTGGAAAGTGTCGGATTAAAAATAAGCAGAACCAAAACTGAAGACATGTTCTGTGACTTTAGTAGTCCATCCAGTTTTTCTCATATTGCCTTGGATGGTGTTCTCCTACCAGTCTGTTCCGAATTCCGTTACCTTGGGTCAGTGATCCAAAATGACGGCAATGTCGACTGGGACGTAAAGAATAGAATAAATGCGGGATGGATGAAATGGCGACAGGTCTCGGGAATAACTTGCGATCCACGCATGCCTCTTAAACTTAAGGGCAAAGTTTACAAAACGATCGTGAGACCTGTCGTCGGCGTCTTTTTGTCCAAGCCAACGATGTAATTCGTACATAACTTTTTGAAAAACCCATTGGTACGAGCCTGCCACTTTGGGATCGAACTCGGGTCTGTTGACTCGAAGTTAAACACAGACCGACCACCTAAACACTCGACTATCGTGGCGGGATAACTATCTCAAAATATACCAGATCAATATTTTCCAATCCGGTAACGGATAGCAGCATCTACGGTGCAAAGTGTCTGGTGCTGCGATCGCCTATCCGCTTGCCAAGTCTGGTGATCATGACAAACCCTCACGTACGGGAGAGGCCTGTGTCGAGTGCACTTTTAGAGGCCATAATGATGACGATGATGAACATCAAAGAACATAGAATACCGCGCTCAAATTGTCGTAGACATTTTAAGCATACGAAAATGATTTTTTCACAATAGGGAAGAGCAATAATGTCTAATCTTGTCTGAATTACAGCCGACAATTTAACTGAAGTGGGTGATATTTTATTCAAAACTTTTGGTCAAAAGGTATCATAGCTTTTTTCATTTTTTGATAGAGTAATCTATCAAAAAATGAAAAAAGCTATGATACCTTTTAAATCTCCAAGCATTTAAACGAAAATAACATTTTATTTCACGATGAAGAAATATAAAACAATTTATCATTTATGAATTAACCACCACTAAGTGGTGGTTTTATACAGTCCTAAATAGGCGTTGGGGAAAAGTTAGTCGAAGGGTTTGTTTAGTCTGCCAATCCCCGTAAAAAATGCGTGAAGAGATAAAATACGATTTGCCGGTTTTAAATCTTACTCCTAATCTTTTTTCAAGTTCCCTCACAGTATATTTTTACAGCTGCTTAAGTGGTAATTGCAGAGCACAATCATTATAAAAAAATATCTTCACGCAATTCCCAATACAGGGGTAGACAGAGGTCAAAACAATTAAGTAATTAAATGGTTTTGGGTTTTTAAAAATTGTTGCGTTAAGACTTCACAATATTTTTGTTTTATTTTCTATGTCAACTGAATCGTTAATGTCAACTGAAATGTTAATGTGTTTTATGTAATCCGCTTGAGTGTGTTGCATGTGCCAAATAAAATCTCTCTCTCTCTCTCTCCCTCTCTCTCCCTCTCTCTCTCCCTCTCTCTCTTTCTTTCTTTCTTTCTTTCTATTAATCGTTGGCTTGGACACTGAGACGGCGTCCCTTGGACCCACCTTCCACCAAAGATATTTTCGGGACAACTTGACAGGTGGTGAGGCCGTCGTCGTCTTTATGTCCAAGCTAACGATATAATTCGCACACAAGTTTTTAAGAACCCATTGGTACAAGCCTGCCACCAGGGGATCGAACTTGGGTCTCTTGAATCGAAATTTCGTCCACCCAACCACTCGGCTATCGTGACTTATTATTTTAAATTTCAGTATTATTTCCATTTTTTTGTTGTGTTGTTAAACTACACGTTCAATACTTAGGAATAAGAAATCCCGAGAAGAATAATATTCAGAAGAACATTAAATTACTTTAATTGCTGATAGTCATCGAATCGAATATTCCGTAAAACTCAATTTACAACCAGACAATGGAATCTTTGGAAATTAAATTCACTGAGTGACTGCCCCGGAGAATCGTGCAAAACTTTTTAAATTTAATTTAGAACACTATTTATTACTAATTTATGGTAAAAATAACTCTGTCAGACACTCATAAATTACAATCGTTGCAATCTTCACGCCATTTCTAAAACTAAGGCAATTAAGTAGATTCGACCCACCTTCAACCGAAGATATTTTTGGAACAACGTGATAGGTTGTGAGCCCGTTGCCGTCTTAGTTGTTGATATAATTCGTACACTAGTTAAAAAAAAAACCATTAGCACGAGAATTGGGGATCGAAGTCAGGTCTTTGGACCCGACCACCCAACCACAGGACTATTGTGAAGTCTTAACGCAGCAATTTTTAGAAACCCAAAACCATTTAATTACTCTTAAATTTTTATAATTGATCATTGATTGTGCTCTGCATTAACCACTTATGCAGCTGTAAAAATATACTGTAAAAATAACTTGAAAAAAGATTATGAATAAGTTTTTAAACCGGCAAATCGTATTTATTCTCTTCACGCAACTTTTACGGGGATAGGCAGACAATACAAACCCTTCGACTAACTTTTCCCCAACGCCTATTTAGGACTGTATAAAACCACCACTTAGTAGTGGTTATTTCATAAATGATAGATAGTTTTATACTTCTTCATCGTGAAATAAAATGTTATTTTCGTTTAAATGCTCGGAGATTTAAAAGGTCTTCATAGCTTTTCTCATTTTTTGACAAAGTAATGAGCAAAAGTTTTGAATAAAATATCACCCGCTTCAGTTAAATTGTCGGCTGTAATTCAGACAAGATTAGACATTGTTGCTCTTCCCAATTGTGAAAAAAATCATTTTCGTATGCTTAAAAGGTCTACGATATTTTGAGCGCAGTATTCTATGTTCTTTGATGTCATCGTCATCATTATGGCGTCTAAAAGTGCACTCGACACAGGCCACTCCCGTACGTGAGGGTTTGTCATGATCACCAGACTTGGCAAGCGGATAGGCGATCGCAGCACCAGACACTTTGCACCGTAGATGCTGCTATCCGTTACCGGATTGCTGAATATTGGTCAGGCATATTTTGAGATAGTTATCCCGCCATCTGTCGGCAGCCAACCATTTCTTAGAACACCCACGGGAAGAAAGAGGGTGATAAAACCTGGAATTAAAAAAATATCTTCATGCCAATCGCAATACTGAGGTAGACAGAGGTCTAGAGAATTAAGTCCTTTCGACCAAAAAGTATTAGAAGTAATTTTTTGGGACACCATGAAAGGTGGTGAGCCAGTCGCCGTTTTATGTCCAAGCCAACGATATAAATTGTACAATTGTTTAATTGTTTTTGAAAAAAACTCATTGGTACGAGCTTTCCACCTGGGAATCGAACTCAGGTCTCTCGCCTCAAATTCCAGTCCCCCAATCACTCGACTAACGACTCGTGAAAATAACACAGCCAGAACCAAAACGTAATTTTTTGTTTTTTAAGTAATAAAGTGTTACCTACTATGCTTTTCAAACTACACTCAGCTTAATTTACAAGGCATTACATCAGGTAGGCATAAGAATATTAAATATTTATATTTTAATATTAAAATTAGAAGCCGTAGTCACGATAGGCGAGTGGTTGGGTGGTCGGAATTTCGAGTCAAGATACCTGATTTCGATCCCCGGATGGCAGGCTCGTACCAATGGTTTTTTCAAAAACTTATGTAGGTATTTACTTGTAACTTAACTTAATGACTTTTCTGAGTAAATTTCAATGCAGCTTGCATTATTGCTTACAGTAATAAGAAGACTGTATTAGAATTATGACAATGTTACAATTATTGTAACATTGTCATAATTCGTACAAATATTGAGGTAACCGGAGGCTCCTTCCTCTTCCACTCCCTCTTCTCTTCTTGCTTTTCCAGCCAATACAGGTACGTTATCAGGATTCGATAAACCGTTTTAAAGAAACCGATATGGTAGTTTATTGTTAAAAAGAAATTTAGTATTTCTTTAATCGTTATTCTGTTTCTAACCATTTTACATTACGTATTATGTATTTTAATTAAGTTATAAAAAATAAATAAAAAGGCAAATTCGCTGAGAGTAACATTCATTCTCTAATTTTAGTTTTTAGCACTCAGACCGCATTTGCTGAATGCATTTATTTTAAGCGCACGTCTGACTTTAGCAATTTCGACTACTTTAAGAATCTAGACGTTTTCTTTAAATGGTAAACACAACAAATTTTTCAATAATTAAATAAATAATGCGTAAGTGATCACTATCGGTTAGGGGTGTTAAATAAAAGGAGTGAGTTAGGAGTGTTAATAAAAGTTATAAGTAATGCGTAATCATATTTCATATAAAATAATTGGTATTATTTTTATTTTTAAAGTTGAATATTTGGATTAACTCCGAAGTAATTGAGAAACTTTTCATGTTCATATTTTAATGTTTCTCCTTTGTTCCTTTCGTTATTTAAAATGTAGTCTTCTGATTATAGAGAACAATGAGAGAAAGTTTACAGTGTAGAAATTAATTTTGCAAATACCGTAATATTTTATTTATCTTAAATCCTGATATTTATTTCAATATAACGAATACTTTTTAAATTAATATCTGATCCACAGCGTAACATAGTTTGCTCGTCTAACTTTTTGGAATTTATTTGAAATAAAACTGACTTTTCAGACCTTTTCACAAACTAGTAAAAAAATCTGTACAAAAAATTATTCCATTACGATATTCAAGGCAGTTTCCATTAGTCGCCTGTTACGACATCCTCGGGAAGAAAGGGAGTCGTAATATTCTTATGCCGTTACCACACAGTGTACGGAGCTGTGCACTCTAACTATATACGTATTTCAATTATATATTAATCAGCTTACTACTAACACTATCAAACGAACTCGTCATGTATCGTCAGTAAATAACTACACAACTAAAATTTAACTGTGGCAGGTATTTACCAGTATCGGGGCTTACATTTGTAAGCCTCGATAGCTAAAGGTATTAGTGATCAAATCCGGAGACTGGAGTTCTATCCCCTGTTAGAAGGCTCGTACCAATAAGTTTCTTATTGTACACTTAGATGGCGTCCTCACTACCGTTTGCAGTAATAAAATGTGGGTTCAAATGACTACTACTCTCTCTACATTAGTATTAGGCAATGAAAGAAGATTTAAAAAACTACTATTTTTTATAATGATGCGTTAATACGTTAACATCTGTTGTCTATACTTACATTTTGTCAATTATCGTAATAGAGAAATAAATCTAAATTAATTGCTTTAATTTTTTTTATCCATTTCTGAAGATTAAAAAAGTATCTTCACGCAATTCACACTACAGAGGTAGACAGAGATCTGGTCTAGACAATTAAGTGCCTTCGACCCACCTTCCACCGAAGATATTTTCGGGACAACGTGACAGCCGGTCGCCGTCTTTATGTGCAAGCCAACATAAGTTTATGTTACCAGTACCAACTCATTGGTAAACTACCTTCGGAAGATCGCTCACAAGATAAGGAATATTCCCGAATATTCTTTGTGGCATACTTTAGGAGAGGCCAAAGTTCAGCAATGGACACTTAATAGGCTAAAGAAAAAAAAGAAAGTCATAACTATCTCTCCATTTGAAATAATCTTAATTGCCATCCATTTAAAATAATCTTTTTCTATGTACACCCGTCCGGGGATCTATTTCGGTAATTCGGTGACACCTTAAAAACTAATACGCTACTCGTCCACAGAGTCTGTCGATTAATACAGCATTAAACGTACCGGTCAGTTCTACCACTCTTAAAGAGAGTTATAAAATCTCGTTATGAATTGAAGCAATTACAGTTTACGACACTGACAATAACACCGTTATAAGTATTGGTCGTTGCGAGGACAAGAAATAAAAACAACGGCTGTTCGTTATTACTCTGTAAACGTCTATTTGTAAGTACTATTTAAATTTCGAATTTGTAACTGTTCAGTATTAAATGTTAAATATAAAGACGGCGGGCTCAGCACCGGGCAGAATGTCCCAAAAATACCTTTATGCGGAAGGTGGGTCGGAAGAACTTAATTGTCTACACCTCTATCTACCTCAGTATTAAGAATAGCGTGAAGATATATTTCTTTTTTCTTAAATGCTTCAACTAACCAAATTTAAACAATATAGATGCGAGTGAGACACGATGGTTTGGCGGTAAAAGCATTGTTGATTTTTTCTATAAATTTTCGTTTATTTAATAGGTTTATATATAGGTCCCATTTCAGTGGTTGGTTGATTACAATACGAATTAAGTGACCCGAGTTCGATCCCTAGGAGGCAGGCGTACTAATAGTTTTTTCAAAACCTTATACAACGGTGCTATTGCTTAATGAGTCCAGTTGCGAATTGCGGAACGTGGGTTGCTAGTTCAACTCCTGATATTGATTTTAGTATTTTAAGCATAGTTGCAGTGATGATTATGTGGTGTGATAATTAAATATCATTAAGCCTAAGTTGCCCAAAAGTCTAGCTGCTAGTCACCCTGCCTTCGTGGCTTCGGGCTGCGGGTTCGAATCTTACTTGGGATAAACGTTAATTTAATGAATGTTTACATGAGTTATGGATTACTATATGAATATCTTCTATCTAAATACATATTATGCATGTGAGAATATTGTACCATTTGCTTGGACACTAAAACAACTTTAGGTTAAACACCAGTCACGTTGTCGCAAAAATAGGCTTCGATGAAAATATATTGAAAGGATTTTGTCGTCCCCACGTCCGCCTACCCCAGAGTTGTAGTCCGTGAAGATTAAAAAGAGCCTTTGTTTGTAAGTTCTATGATATTTCACCGGAGAATATTTTATTGCATGTATAGAGATCGTAAATGAGTTTCAATATCTGATTGCTACGATTGTCCTCTTGGGGATTCAACTCAGGTCTCTTGATTACAATCCGATCACCCAACCAATCGGCTTTCATCATTATCAGTGTTAATATAAAATGACTGCCCAGTAAAAGATAAATCTCCTGTCTGTTTTATTAAAATATTTTTTATGTAAATCACGGTCATCCCATGTTTTCATTTATATGAATTAGGAATAAATTTGTATGCTTAGACCACAAAAATATTTTATTACATTAAGCGCCTTTCCAATCCTACACCTTTTTATTCTTGGGAAATAAAAACAATTCCCTAACGTAACCTAATTCATCCACTTTAAATTTTGAAAACAAAAAAAAAATCGCGAGAGTGTTGTTTAAAATAAAGAAATAAATATCTGCATTGTATGAAGTTTGAACCTGGCGTGACTAATAAATACAAACTATGGCCCACACTTGCTAGTACCCACTTATTAGTGGGTACTAATAAGTGGGTACTAGCAAGTGGTGTCTTACTTATTCTACCCGAATAAGTAAGACACGCAATGACGTCAATGCACTGTGTAGTAAGCAATCTAATATTTTATATGTAACTTAGAAAATTCCATTGTAGCGGTGGCTTGTTGAATTAAAACCACACGGTGCTCCACTATCGTTATTTATCGGAAACGTTCCGTATACAGTAGCTAACATTCGCATACATCTATTAGTAGCTAAACGTAAGAACAACATGCATAAATATATGAACTATCAGAACTGACTTTCTTTTGATCGGTGAATTAAAATAGCGAATTTTTAACAAATATTTAAAATACAAATAAAAGAAATACGAGACACAAACTTAACATATATTTAGATATACGTAGATAGATAGATACGTTGCTCTGATCCCAAAGTAAACAGCTTAAGCACTTGTATTATGGGATCAGAAACAACGAAGGTACCACAAACACCCAAGAAAATGTAAAAAGTATTTTCTACATAGGGTCTATCTGTCTATCGGGTATCGAACCTGGGACCTCAAAGCTGGCCACTCGTCTACTCCGAATATTGATATATGAATATTTGATATATGAAAGGTTAAATAAGTGAAACACAGCGCTCACTAACCTCTATAGAGACCAAACTGAATATGTGAAATACGTCTTACTTACATGGTCAGCATAACTTCACAGAATTCACATCTCCCGTAAGAATGATTTGCCATAAAGGCTACGCTTAACAAAAGGATTGGTTAGATACCTCGGTTCATAGACAATGTCGCCCATCATCAATCTGCTTACTTTTGTTGTGCCATCTGTCAGTAACTAAAGTAATTTTAAAGGCTTTATTATGAGAAGAAAAGGGATAATAAATACTTAATATGAATGTACTTGGAAAATTTGAAACAGGAAATTTTATTTTATGTCTGTATTTTTAACTAATTGACGACCGAACGCGCAAACACGCAGTTTTTAAATTGTTACATGATTACGCAATGTTTGCTTTTTTGCAGATTGAATTATTTTGGGGCACTTTCATAAATTAAGGTTACAGGGATTGATGTGAAAAACAATTAACACAGGAAAGTATTGCGAAATAACTTATTTTAAATAAATTTACATTTGTTAACCTTGTTAACCTTAGTTAAAACCAAAGCTTTCATAGACTTCGATTGATATTGAGATCGCAATTAATAATGAAGTCCCATCTCGCGCCAGTGTTTACAATTCGTACAATGAGTAGAAGCGTGGGCGTTGCAATCTCAGTGATGATCTGCGTGAGTGACGTCCTTCAGCACCGGCTTTTGAAGATAACAGAGTGATCGACCAACAGATGCGCGCAACTTATGCATTGGTATGAGTCAAGTATGAAAAATACTACAGGACGCTCCGCAAACGCAAACATATATACTGCCTGTGACAAAAATAATGTCAGTTGCAATGTCACAATGTCTGTTGCTAAATAATCTATAACCACTATATTTCTTTTGTTTAATAGTCGTTTAAAATAGAAGTGGAGTAAGTAGTCACGATAGCCGAGTGGTTGGGTGGTCGGAATTACGAGTCGAGAGACCCGAGTTCGATCCCCAGGTGGCAGGCTCGTACCAATAGGTTTTCAAAAACTTATGTACGAATTAGATCGTTGGCTTTTGGACATAAAGACGGCGACGGGCTCACCACCTGTCACTTTGTCCCGAAAATATCTTCGGTGGAAGGTAAGTCGAAGGTACTTAATTTTCTAGACTAGACCTCTGTTACCCCTGTATTGGGAATTGCGTGAAGATATTTTTTAATTGTTTTTTTATTTATAAAATAGAAGTGAAATATAATTAACCCATATCATATTAAATTTTTACAGTTTAATGTTTACTTACAAGTAATCATTCTATACATACTACGGGTAGTCGATGGATGCTGGTGCCTCGGAACCCTTTCTAGTAAAACATGCGAAGGAGGCCTATGTTTAGCAGTGGAATATTAATAGGCTGTAAAGAAGCAAAAGAAAAGTAGTAAAAAGTCCCATAGACAGTAGTAATCAGTGGTTATAAGTGATAGCGATAAATGAAAACTAGCTAGTCAGAGGAAACAATTGGTTAATTTCCTTGGAAGGGACGATAGCCGAGTAGTTGGGTGATCAGAATTTGAATCAAGAGACCCGAGTTAGATCCCTAAGTGTTAGGCTAATGCCCATAGGGTTTTCTAAACATACGTTTACTTACTTTTTAACTTTCTTTTTAAAAGCGAGTTTATTGACTTTTAATAAGTTCGAGCCTAGCACATGAGGATCGAAAACCTGACCACTAGGCTCTCATGCCTTTTTGTATTAGAAGTACAGATATACTCGTATACGTAAATATTTAGCCAGTTTCTCGACCATACATGAATCTTTTTAATAATACAAGTTATGTCAGTAATAAAAACTTAAGAATCAATTATGATATTTTACCAACGCTCAGTGATCGTAAAAGGATTTACGAGTGTGTTGTGATGAATATGACCAATATAGTCGTTAATTATGTATATCTGGCTACTATTACTGTAGTTATATAGGAACACAGTAATTTCAATATACTTGTCTTTATTCAACACTAATGTATACTGTACTGTACATTATTTTTCACTAGATCAAGTAGGTAGGGTACATCTCCGTGATATCCAACTTCAAATAGAATCTACGTACCTACCAACCCACCCAAGCCCTCTACCCGGAGGCCAAAGAGATCGGGAATTGCTTTAATGGACACCTGTCCACCCGAGAACCCGCGAACGATCTGACTTTCTCTTCGCCGCCAAGCACATTTCGGCTGCAGAAAGCAGAGAAACGGGCCCATCATACGGACACTCCTCTTCCCTTTGAAGACCAAACTTAGCCGCATCAGCGGATACCTTCATAGCGCAGATTATAGGGATAATGCGAATCGCAATACAAAAAGTCTCCTACTACTAACATGCACGCTCACGCATTCTGTGAGCTAACCAAAGTAAGCAGATGGGCGTCATGGCCTATGATCTATCTAACCAATACTTGTAAGGTAGTATCTAACCAATGTTAAGCGTGGCCAATAGGGCAAATCATCCTTCCGTGAGACGTGCTAGAGTGTTCTCGGGAGTTTCTAACAGTGGTAGAGCCACGCATCAACTTTTGTTGTTGCATGACTATGCCGGCTCGACCGGGGGAGAACCACGGCCTCACAGAATACCGGCCTGAAGTAGCCCCCCTCCACCAATTCTGGGAGGGGCTCTAAAACCGACAACGCATTTGCTATGGCTCTGGTACTGCGGATGTTCATAGGCGGCGGTAATCACTTACCATCACGTGAGCCACCTGCTCATTTGCCTCCCTATTCTATAAAAAAGCAGCATCCTCCGGACGGCCATGCAGGTTCTTGGTTGAGAACCGGTGTATAAAAATCTAGTAGAGAGAGATCGTCACGAGACGAGACGAGGTAGGTTTAAGTGTTATATTAGACCGTCGCGTTATCAAGACTAGATGAATCAAATAATATTTGAAAGAAAGAAGAAAGAAAGAAAGTTTATTGATTGCCACAATTGTATACATATAAACAATTAAAAAGAACAATTTAAATAAATGGTTAGATAGCAGCAACGAAAAGGCATCCGACTCAGCAATATGCTGCAGCATTGCTACTGCAACGCTGATATTCTGTCGGTGCCGCTTGAATAATCCATGCGCGGTCTCCGACATAATACTTATTAACTAGTACAAAAGAAATTTAAAAAAATTTCGATTCTAAATCGACAGTAAATCGTAATCAATATTATTGGTATATATCTGCACGCAAATCCCAATACAGGGGTAGACAGAGGTCTAGTCTAGACAATTAAATCCCTTTGACCCACCTTCCACCGAAGATACGTTCGGGACAACATGACAGGTGGTGAGCCCGTCGCCGTCTGTACGTCTAAGCCAACGATATAATTCTTACATAAGTTTTTGAAAAAACCAATTGGTTCGAGCCTGCCTGGGGGTCGAACTCGGGTCTCTTGAATCGAAATTTCGACCACGCAACCACTCGACTATAGTGACTTAATTGTTTATAATATTAGTGTAGGTTCATGCAGTATATTACATGAGCCTAACAATCATCTACAGGGTCTAGATGGAAGACTTTGCAACGAAAACCAATTTTAATTTTTCTATTTGCGGTAAGTAGGTATATACTCTATATTGTATGAAGATGTTACAAAAGTATAATTATGTCTCATAAACCAACTTCGCTAATTTAAATAGTATACAAAGAAGTGTCAGCAAACTTTTATGATTTTAATTGTTCAATCTTTATACAAATAACTATATGGCAGAAATTTTATATAATTATCTTCACGCTTTTGTCAAAACCAGAGCAGACAGAAACGCCTGGACCCTTTATCCTAGATTAAGTCCTTTCGACCCACCTTTCACAGAAGACAGTTTTTAAGACAACGGGACAAGCGGTGAACCCGTCACCACTTTATGTCTAAGCCGACAATATGAATCGTACATGAGTTTTGAAAAAAGACTAGACATCGAAATCTCTCTTAACTCAATTTCCGATCACCCAAGAACTCAGCTGTCGCAACATTTTATATAATTATTATATGTCAATTCAGAGTCGGCAAATAAGCGACAGGCTCACCACCGATCACGTTGTGCCGGAAAATGTCGTCAGTAAAGGTGGTTCGAAAGGACTTAATGACTTGACTTCTGCTTAGCCCAGTATTGGTATTGGAATGGCGTGAAGACAAATATTTTATAAGTTCAATTCATATTACCCGGTTTTGTTAAATCTTCACGCAATTCCCAATACAGGGTTAGACAGAGACCTAGTCTAGACAATTAAGTCCCTGCGACCCACCTTCCACCGAAGATATTTTTCGGGACAACGTGGCAGGTAATGAGCCTGTCGCCGTCTTTATGTCCTAGCCAACGATAATAATCGTACATAAATTTTTGAAAAACCCAATGGTACGAGCCTGCCACCTGGGGATCGTACTCGGGTCTCTTGAAACGAAATTCCGACCACCTAACCACTCGGCTATCGGACTCATAAACGCCGTTATGTAAGTTAATATAAAGGCATAATCTGCAATATCAGCATAATCAGCCTATCCGTTCAGTTAACTCTTACCCAAACATTCCCTGACGTTCCTAAAAAATATTATCAAGACAATAGTTATGCAAAATAATGTCTAGCTTTAAAAAGCTCGCATTTTCGTATGATAAAGTGAGCGTAGGCTGTTATTTTGTCGTTGGGGAGAACAAATTATCTTACAAAGACTCTTTTATCCATGGTCCCTGGCCGCATTAACTAAATGCAAACATTTATTTTGAGCACTTGTCTTTTGTTAAATATATAACCGCTTACTTTGTAACGATAGTAAAGCAGAAGTCAGCATCCCTGTCTTTTATTTAACATTTAGCATCCTTATTAAGTTGCAGTCGCGAAATTAAGCAAATCTCTAATACAATTAGTTAATTTTAACTACTTCATAGATCCCCGAGCAAAATTAAACAACGAGTCAAAGAATAATTTATACTTTCGTTAAGCAAATGAAATCGTCTCAGAGCTAATCCATTTCATTGAATAAAAGTTATATTTTAAAACAAATTATCGCACAGCATATACACATTATGAATTGGGAATAACTTTTTGTATTTTTCCATAAGCGAGATGCACTCAACTATTTTTAAATTTATTATACTGCGGAGCTACGTTCAAAGTAAACAGACTGTAACGCACTTGAGTGGCCGAAGGATGGAGAATAAAGAAAAAAAAAATATTCACTGATGGTGGGATAAACATGTTCAATGATAACAGACCGGTGACGGATATTAGCGTCTATGTTATGTTGTCAATGTTTGTGTGATTTGCTATCGCCAATACGCCAGCCAAATGTGGCAAATATGGCAAATCAGCTCTTCTTGAATGCAGCTCTTTTTCAATGGCTTCGGTGATCACCAGGTGACCCACTTCTACTGAGTTTTCCCTACAAGAATTTGTATTTTTCTCGAAAGTACTTTAGTCTAGTAGTATTAAAGTTGTACAAAAAATTACTTAGGGTTACTTAAAATTACTTAGGTTTTAAAATCTAAGGACTGAATTACCCGTTTTAAAGACCATAAAGACTTGAAATAGGATTATACGTCTGTAAAAAGCTGAGGACGAAATCTTGTGATTTTCTTCGGATAAAATTGATGAATGAAATTATACTTGAATTTGTGGGAGTCGTTACCGAGTTTGATGTCGAAGGGGACCCTGTGCAGCGTATCCAGAAGCATTACTTCGGTTTTCTTGACACTAATTTTCAGACGAAATCTTCGACACGACTCATCGAAACTTAACATAAGTCTATGTAGACCCTCCGGGGATTCTGTCACGTGAGATATATCTTTAAAAGTTATTATTAAAAAGTAATTAACCGTTGAATAGAAATCAATGAAAAAAATCGAATTATTATATTTTATAACTACGAGATGGAGTGAAGACTTGCAAAATGAAAGTTTTAGGGGAGGCCTATAAGTTTAAGTAAAGTTAGTTTTAAAAGTTTTAAAGGAGGTTTGATTGGTTTGATAGGTAACCACGGCTATCGTGACTTAAAAATTTCAATCGTTTCTTTTTTATATAATTATGAATGCAAATTAACATAAAGTGTATATAAAAAATTTAACAAATTGTACAAAAGTAACCTCTCGGTATTTTCTAAGCTACGGCTACTAACTCGTACCTCGTCCTCTTTTAAGACACCGTGATGGTAAAAGCTATACACGTGATCCGTTTATGGACTGGAGGCTACCAAAACAAATTATGTACGATCGGGTCTCAGAAAGGAAATACGTACCGTCTAAAAAACTATGTACTAGATGCTGTAGGCCCGGAGACCTTTACAGCTCTCTGGCCTGAAAATTTTAGAAGAAGAATGAAGGAGAAGAAGACTGCTGCTGTAAAGTCCCCTACAAACGAAAGAAGACTGCCGAAAATTGTTAAGAATCTAGGTTATTAGACTCTTTCCCACAATAAGAAACCCTGTCTAGAATCGCCATAAAATAGGCGCCATGTTTATGACTTCACGAATCAGTGACGTCCTCAGCCATAAAAAATTTCGTACGGGTCGTGAAGTGAAAACTTGGCGACTACGGATCCTAATTTTAACATTATTAGAATACAATAGAATAGAATAAATTTAAATATTGTAATGCATACCTGATGTAATGCCTGGTAGATTAAGCCGGGTGTAGTTTGAAAAGCATAGTAGGTGATTATGGCAAACCCTCACGTACGGAAGAGGCATGTCGAGTGGACTTTTATAGGCTGTTATGATGACGATGATGAACATCAAGGAATAATTCTATGATACTACGCTGAAAATATGGTAGACATTTTAAGCATCCAAAAATAATCTTTTCACAATGGGGAAGAGCAACAATGTCTTGTCTGAATTACAGCCGACAATTTAACTGATGCGGGTGATATTTTATTCAAAACTTTTGTTCATTACTCTGTCAAAAAATGAGAAAAGTTATGAAGACTTTTTAAATCTCCGAGCATTTAAACGAAAATAACATTTTATTACACGATGAAGAAATATAAAACTATCTATCATTAATGAATTAACCACCAATAAGTGATGTTTTATACAGTCTTTAATAGGCGTTGAGGAAAAGTTAGTCGAAGGGTTTGTATTATCTGCCTATCCTTTTAAAATAACTGCGTTAAAATTGCGTGAAGAAATACGATTTGCCGGTTTAAAACTTATTCATAATCTTTTTCAAGTTCCTCACAGTATGTTTTACAGCTGCATATGTGGTTAATGCAGAGCGCAATCATTATGAACAATTATAAAAATTAAGAATAATTTATTGGATTTGGTTTTCTAAAAATTGTTACGTTAAGAGTATACATTAGCTCTGTGGTTGGGTGGTCGGAATTCGAGTCAATTGACCCGAGTTCGATCACCGAGGCTCGCCCCAATGGGTTTTTAAGAACACAACCTATCATGTTCCAAATATATCTTCGACTGAAGGTGGGTCGAAACTAGTTAATTGTCTATGTATTGGAATGGCGTGAAGATATGTTTTTTATTGCAACGCTTGTAATTTATGTGCCTGTGTTAGTATTATTATTAACATAAATTAACAATAAATAGTATTTTAAATTATATTTCAAAAGTTTTTGCTCGGTTCCCCGGGGCAGTCACTCAGTGAATTTAATTTCCAAAGATTCCATTGTCTGGTTGTAAATTGAGTTTTACGGAATATTCGATTCGATGACTATCAGCAATCAAAGTAATTTAATTTTCCTCTGAATGTCATTCTTCCCGTGATTTCTTATAAATATTGAGCGTGTAGTGTAACAATACAACACAAAAATAGAAATAATGCTGTAATTTATTGCGCTGTTGTTTGTTTTTAGAATTAATACTTATTTACTAAGTCACGATACCCGAGAGGAGGGTTAATCAGAATTCGAGGCAAGAACCTCGAGTTCGATCTCCAAGAAGTAGGCTCCTACCAATAAGTCTTCTAAAATGTTATATATTTTCTTTAAATCTATATTTACGCATGATTTATATTGTTGGCTAGAGCATAAAGACGGCGATAGGTGACATTAAGTTTCAATCCCAATTCGAATTACTATTAGTAGTTATCAATCCAGAAAAAAGACTTTGGACTACTCTAGTATTGATAATATAGAGATGACTACATCGTAAATTACAACAACTATCGACCGTGAAACTGTAAAAATTAAGCAGACTGGTGTGTATGTTATATATTCTTTATATACTATACTCCCCTGTAGTATATATATTCTTTATATACTACGGGGGCAGTTCTATTGTGTTAAACCAAATATAATAATAAAAATATGTTTCTGGATCGAACTCAGATTTCTTGACTCGAAATTCCGACCGCACAACCACTCGGCTATCGTGACTATCTTATACTTCGTACGAATATTGAGGTAACCGGAGGCTCGCTTCTCTTTCACTCCCTCTTCTCTTGTTGCTTTTCCAACCAATACAGGTACATTATCGGGATTCGATACCCAAGTGAACCGTTTGAGAGAAACCGATATGGTACTTTTTTGTTAAAAAGAAATTTAGTTTTTCTTTAATCATTATTTTTTTTCTAACATTTTATATTACGTATTTAAAAAAATAAAAAATTTAAATAAAGTCACGATAGCCGAGTGGTTGGGTGGTCGGAATTTCGGGTCAAGAGACCCGAGTTCGATCCTCAAGTGACCGTACCAATGGGTATTTCTAAAACTTATGTACGAATTATATCGTTGGTTTGGACATAAAGACGGCGACGGGCTCACTACCTGTCACGTTGTTACGAAAATATCTTCGGTGGAAAGTGGGTCAACGTAAATGTCTAGACTAGACCTCTGTCTACCCCTGTATTGGGAACTGCGTATTTTAATTAAGTAATAAAAAATAAATAAAAAGGCAAATTCGCTGAGAGTAACATTCATTCTCTTATTTTAGTTTTTAGCACTTGACCGCATTTGCTGAATGCATTTATTTTAAGCTCTCGTCTGACTTTAGCAATTTGGACTACTTTAAGAATCTAGATATTTTCTTTAAATAGTAAACACAAGAAAATATTCTACAATTAAATATATAATGCGTGAGTGATCCCGTAGATCACTATCGGTTAGGGGTGATAATGAAGTATTTACGTCAAAAAGTTATAAGTAGTGCGTAATCGTATATCAAATAAAATAATTGGTATTATTTTTATTTTTAAAGTTGGATATTTGGATTAACGCCGAAGTAATTGAGAAACTTTTCATGTTCATATTCTGATGTTTCTCCTTTGTTCCTTTCGTTATTTAAAATATAGTCTTCTGATTATCGAAAACAAAGAGAGAAAGTTTGCAGAATAGAAATTAATTTTGCAAATACCGTAACATTTTATTTATCTTAAATCCTAATATTTGTTTCAATGAAACGAATACTTTTTAAATTAATATCTGATCCAAAGCGTAGTAGTAGATAGTTAACTTTTTGTAATTTATTCGGAATAAAACTGACTTTTCAAATATGCTTTCACAAACTCGTAAAAAGATCTGTACTAAACAGGTCCATATGATAACAACATTAAGGGCAGTAACCTTCTTTTTTTAATTACTTTAAAATTTGAGAGACAATATAAAATTTTCACGAAAAAGGAGAAATAAATGAAAAGAATAATAAATACTTCTCAAAATAAATAAGGCCGCGTTCACGATCTCACTGGTTCTAGCGGAGCGGAAGCGGGAGCGGGGCAGAGTACTCGACCAATTTGCTCACATGGTCATCGAAAGTTAGCCTCGGCCTACCTCAACACCTTTTAATATTAACTTTTGAATCCTGCCCTACTGCGAATCTCTACGTTTCATTTTCTGTCAGCCAATGTACGTCGCTCATTTTCCGAAGAGATCACATCTCCACTGCACTCAACCTGCTTTTATGCTTCTTCTAGCACACCCAAGTTTCGCTGAATATTTACAAAATTGTTTAGTTAGACAATCAAAATGCTCATCAACTGAATTAGGATAACAAATGAATTAAGACTTTTCCCCCGCGGCGAAACACCTACATCAAAGTTTACTTTTCACTTCTACCGCGTGCGACCTGAACACATGTTATTTTTTTATCATGCAAGATTTAGATTAAAAATCCTTATCTCATGTGACAACAATTTCGGAATGTAAGTTCAATTTGACAGGACAAAGACTTCGAGAAGCTCGAGTCGCGTGATATGTCACGACTAATTACTTAGGAGCACGCGAATTGTCGTCGCATGTGAAGTGTTATCAGACTATTACACACAAACATCACTAGAATACGTTTTCTGTAGAAAAGCAGGGCTGTGTACATAAATACATACATATTGGCATGTTAAAGTCCGCTGCAGGACATAGGCCTCTCCCATAGGGAGGATTTCCCGCAATCGCCAATTAGTGGCACTGAAAGTTTTTAACACTGACCAGTTAGAAACATTGGCAGTGAAACCTTTTTTCTTTTAATTTCGATTATAGAACTCTTTGGTAACCTAATATTGCATTATTTCCAGGACATCCGTGGACGTAACCGTGGGCGTTCACGCCGTTTTATAGACGCCGATATAGTGTCGCCCGCTCTGACGTCCCGGATACGACTCCTAGACGGGTCAATGTAGAAAATCACTTTTTCTACATTGTCGGGTCTTGTATATTTGTGGTACATTCGTTGTTTCTGATTCTGATTGAGAAAATGCACTTGAGGTACAGAGCAAGCTGGGAAAATGGCAAGAAAAACTGGAAACTGAACACATGTTCTGTGACAGTTCAGTAGTCCATCAAGTTTTTCTCATATTGCCTTGGATGGTGTTCTCCTACCAGTCTGCTCCGAATTCCGTTACCTTGGGTCAGTGATCCAAAATGACGGCAATGTCGACCGGGACGTAAAGAATAGAATAAATGCGGGATGGATGCAATGGCGATAGGTCTCGGGAATAACTTGCGATCCACGCATGCCTTAAACTTAAGGGCAAAGTTTACAAAACGATCGTGAGACCTGTCGTATTGTACGGATCAGAGTGCTGGGCAACGAAGCCTGTCGGCGTCTTTATGTCCAAGCCAACGATGTAATTCGTACATAACTTTTTGAAAAACCCATTGGTACGAGCCTGCCACTTGGGGATCGAACTCGGGTCTGTTGACTCGAAGTTAAACACAGACCGACCACCTAAACACTCGACTATCGTGGCGGGATAACTATCTCAAAATATACTAGATCAATATTTTCCAATCCGGTAACGGATAGCAGAATCTACGGTGTAAAGTGTCTGGTGCTGCGATCGCCTATCCGCTTGCCAAGTCCAGTGATAATGACAAACCCTCAGGTATGGGAGAGGCCTGTGTCGAGTGCACTTTTAAAGGCCATAATGATGACGATGAAGAACATCAAAGAACATAGAATACCGCGCTCAAAATATCGTAGACATTTTAAGCATACGAAAATGATTTTTTCACAATAGGGAAGAGCAACAATGTCTAATCTTGTCTGAATTACAGCCGACAATTTAACTGAAGCGGGTGATATTTTATTCAAAACTTTTGGTCATTACTCTATCACAAAATGAGAAAAGCTATGAAGACCTTTTAAATCTCCGAGAATTTAAACGAAAATAACATTTTATTTCACGATGAAGAAATACAAAACAATTTATCATTTATGAATTAACCACCACTAAGTGGTGGTTTTATACAGTCCTAAATAGGCGGTGGGGAAAGGTCAGTCGAAGGGTTTGTTTAGTCTGCCAATCCCCGTAAAAAATGCGTGAAGAGATAAAATACGATTTGCCGGTTTTAAATCACAGTATATTTTTACAGCTGCATAAGTGGTTAATGCAGAGCACAATCATTATAAAAAATATCTTCACGCAATTCCCAATACAGGGGTAGACAGAGTTCAAAACAATTAAGTCCCTTGGACCCAACTTCCACCGAAGATATTTTCGGGACAACGTGACAGGTGGTGAGCCCGTCGCCGTCTTTATGTCCAAGCCAACGATGAAATTCGTACATAAGTTTTTGCAAAACTCAGGGGTACTGGCCTGGGGATCGAACTAGGGTCTCTCGACTCGAAATTCCGACCACCCAACAACTCGGCTATCGTGACAATCATTATGATCAATTATAAAAATATAAGAGTAATTAAATGGTTTTGGGTTTTTAAAAATTGTTGCGTTAAGACTTCACAATATTTTTTTATTTTCTATGTCACCTGATCCGTTATGTCAACTGAAATGTTAATGTGTTTTATGTAATCCGCTTGAGTGTTGCATGTGCCAAATAAAATCTCTCTCTCTCTCTCTCTTTCTTTCTTTCTTTCTTTCTATTCATCGTTAGGTTGGACATTGAGACGGCGTCCGTTCGACCCACCTTCCACCGAATATATTTTTGGGACATCCTGACAGGTGGTGAGGCCGTCGCCGTCTTTATGTCCAAGCTAACGATATAATTCGCACACAAGTTTGTAAGAACCCATTGGTACAAGCCTGCCACCAGGGGATCGAACTTGGGTCTCTTGAATCGAAATTTCGTCCACCCAACCACTCGGCTATCGAGACTTATTATTTTAAATTTCAGTATTATTTCCATTTTTTTGTTGTGTTGTTAAACTACACGTTCAATACTTAGGAATAAGAAATCCCGGGAAGAATGATATTCAGAAAAACATTAAATTACTTTGATTGGTGATAGTCATCGAATCGAATATTCCGTAAAACTCAATTTACAAACAGACAATCAAATCTTTGGAAATTAAATTCACTGAGTGACTGCCCCGGAGAACCGTGCAAAAACTTTTTAAATATTATTTAGAACAATATTTATTACAAATTTATGGTAAAAATAACTCTAACAGACACTCATAAATTACAATCGTTGCAATCTTCACGCCATTTCTAAAACTAAGGCAATTAAGTAGATTCGACCCACCTTCAACCGAAGATATTTTTGGAACAACGTGATAGGTTGTGAGCCCGTTGCCGTCTTAGTTGTTGATATAATTCGTACATTAGTTTTAACCATTAGCACGAGACTTGGGGATCGAAGTCAGGTCTTTGGACCCGACCACCCAACCACAGGACTATTGTGAAGTCTTAACGCAGCAATTTTTAGAAACCCAAAACCATTTAATTACTCTTAAATTTTTATAATTGATCATTGATTGTGCTCTGCATTAACCACTTATGCAGCTGTAAAAATATACTGTAAAAATAACTTGAAAAAAGATTATGAATAAGTTTTTAAACCAACTCTTCACGCAACTTTTACGTGGATAGGCAGACAATACAAACCCTTCGACTAACTTTTCCCCAACGCCTATTTAGGACTGTATAAAACCACCACTTAGTAGTGGTTATTTCATAAATGATAGATAGTTTTATATTTCTTCATCGTGAAATAAAATGTTATTTTCGTTTAAATGCTCGGAGATTTAAAAGGTCTTCATAACTTTTCTCATTTTTTGACAAAGTAATGAGCAAAAGTTTTGAATAAAATATCACCCGCTTCAGTTAAATTGTCGGCTGTAATTCAGACAAGATTAGACATTGTTGCTCTTCCCAATTGTGAAAAAAATCATTTTCGTATGCTTAAAAGGTCTACGATATTTTGAGCGCAGTATTCTATGTTCTTTGATGTTCATCATCGTCATCATTATGGCCTTTAAAAGTGCACTCGACACAGGCCTCTCCCGTACGTGAGGGTTTGTCATGATCACCAGACTTGGCAAGCGAATTGTCGATCGCAGCACCAGACACTTTGCACCGTAGATGCTGCTATCCGTTACCGGATTGCTGAATATTGGTCTGGTATATTTTGAGATAGTTATCCCGCCATCTGTCGATAGCCAACCACTTCTTAGAACACCCACGGGAAGAAAGAGGGTGATAAAACCTGGAATTTAAAAAATATTTTCATGCCAATCGCAATACTGAGGTAGACAGAGGTCTAGAGAATTAAGTCCTTCATTCATCGAACTCAGGTCTATCGCCTCAAATTCCAGTCCCCCAATCACTCGACTAACGACTCGTGAAAATAACACAGCCAGAACCAAAACGTAAATTTTTGCTTTTTTAAGTAATAAAGTGCTACCTACTATGCTTTTCAAACTACACCCAGCTTAATTTACAAGGCATTACATCAGGTAGGCACAAGAATATTAAATATTTATATTTTAATATTAAAATTAGAAGCCGTAGTCACGATAGCCGAGTGGTTGGGTGATCAGAATTCGAGTTGAGAGACCCGAGTTCGATCCCCAGGTGGCAGGCTCGTACCAATGGGTTTTTTCTAAAACCTATGTACGATACGTATCGTTGGCTTGGACATAAAAACGGCGACGGGCTCACTACCTGTCACATTGTCCCAAAATATCTTCGGTGGAAGAAGGCACTTAATTGTCTAGACTAGACATCTGTCTGCCCCTGCATGGAATGGGTTGAAAATGTAGAAGCCGTAGGCGCCAAGAAAAAAAACTGCCAGATAGCTTGCCACGACCATTTTAACTTATCGCAATAATAAGTCGTGAACTTAAGGCAATAAGTGGAACCCGAACGAAATTATTTTTGAGGCTGAAGACGTCACTGATTGTTGAAGTTATTAACATGACTTCATGTACTTATGGCGATTCTAGACAACGTTTCTTATTGAGGGAATGATTCAGGAAACCTCACCTCTTTCTATTTTCGGCAGCCTTCTTTCGTTTATATGGGACACAGCGCTTTACAGCAGCAGTCTTCTTCTCCTTCATTCTTCTTCTAAAAATTTTCGGCAAGGGAATTTGAGATTTGAACCGAGATTTGAACAGACATAATTCTGAACAGACAGAATTATGGCCTAGGCCATAATCGGATCATGCGTATAGCTTTTACCATCACGGTGTCGTAAAAGAGTACGAGAGGTTACTTTTGTGCAATTTGTTAAATACTTTATATACATCTTATGTTAATTGCATAATTATATAAAGAAGAAACGATTGAAATTTCAAACATAAAGTCACGATAGCCGAGTTGTTGGGTGATCGGAATTCGAGTCAAAAACTCATGGACGATAAAAATTGTTAGCTTTGACATAAAGACGGCGATAGGCACACAACCTATCGCGTTGTCCTAAAAAAATCTCTTATGTGAAAGATGGATCGAAAGGAGTTGATTGACGTCTGTCTTACCCAGTATTGGCAAAAGAGTAAAGATATATATTTTTAAACATAATGTAATACTTGGTAAATAAAGACAAATGATGTCACTTTCATAATAGTGTAACAGACAGACTCTTGGCAAAACAATTGTAATTTATGTGAAATTACAGTTTCCAACAGCACAATGGACCTTGTGGCTTCCATTAGAAGTTTATTTTAGACTGCAAATAGAAATTAAACTGAACATTCAAATTTGAAATTAATTTATTATTTCAGTATTTGAAATAACAATAGTTGTGAAACTATTTTTCTTTCTGAGAGCACACCAAATTTTTGTCCACTCTTGTTTTTAATATTTAGTTTAGGACTTGTCACATGAGTTACGTACATACGTTTAAATTCTTCTTTTTCAGATTTTCAGTGGCACCCTTGTATATTTAAAATAAAATAGTATACTTAAAATAAAAATACACAAATATAGTAATAAAAATTTGTTTCTTGTAACATTGTCATAATTCTAATACAGTCTTCTTATTACTGTAAGCAATTATGCAACCTGCATTGAAACTTACTCAGAAACGTCATTAAGTTAAGTTACAAGTAAATACCTACATAAGTTTTTGAAAAAAAACCAATGGTACGAGTCTGCCATCTGGGGATCGAACTCAGGTCTCATGACTCGAAATTCCGACCACCCAACCACTCGCCTATCGTGACTATCTTATGCTTCGTACGAATATTGAGGTAACCGGAGGCTCCCTCCTCTTCCACTCCCTCTTGTCTTCTTGCTTTTCCAGCCAATACAGGTACGTTATCGGGATTCGATACCCAAGTAAACCGTTTGAAAGAAACCGATAAGGTAGTTTATAGTTAAAAAGAAATTTAGAATTTCTTTTATCGTTATTCTGTTTCTAACCATTTTACATTACGTATTATGTATTTTAATTAAGTTATAAAAATAAATAAAAAGGCAAATTCGCTGAGAGTAACATTCATTCTCTTATTTTAGTTTTTAGCACTCAGACCGCATTTGATGAATGCATTTATTTTAAGCGCACGTCTGACTTTAGCAATTTCGACTACTTTAAGAATATAGACGTTTTCTTTAAATGGTAAACACTAGAAAATTTATAATTTATTTATAAATTATATTAATTAAATAGATAATGCGTGAGTGATCCCGTAGATCACTATCGGTTAGAGGTGTTAATGAAGTATTTACGTCAAAAAGTTATAAGTAATGCGTAATCGTACGTCAATATATGTGGTATTATTTATTTTAAACTTGATTAAACGCCGAAATAAATAAGAAACTTTTCATGTCCATATTTTAATGTTTCTACATTGTACCTTTCGTTATTTATAATATAGTCTTCTGATTATAGAGAACAAAGAGAGAAAGTTTACAGTGTAGAAATTAATTTTGCAAATACCATAGTATTTTATTTATCTTAAATCCTGATATTTGTTTCAATGTAACGAATACTTTTTAAATTAATATCTGATCCACAGCGTAACATACAACATATTAATTCAGTCTAAATTCAGAACATAACAAATTTCTTAATATGATTATTGTACAATGTTTATTTTAATTGTTTTACTTTTTTTTTATTGTTTGCTGAAACCAATAACAATTTCATTTTCGAATATATATCAATATTTAATTATAAAATTTTGTACGCCAGAAATGGTCAATGTGATGAGATCTTATGCAATGTTACTGTGTCAACCTGTATACCCACATTATACAAATAAACAAATAAACAAATAAACAAACATAGTTTGTTCGTCTAACTTTTTGGAATTTATTCGAAATAAAAGTGACTTTTTAGACCTTTTCACAAACTAGTAAAAAGATCTGTACAAAAAATTATGCCATTACGATATTCAACGCAGTTTCCATTAGTCGCCTGTTACGGCATCCTCGGGAAGAAAGGGAGTCGTAAGATTCTTATGCCGTTACCACACAGTGTACGGAGCTGTGCACTCTAACTATATACGCATTTCAACTGTATATTAATCAGCTTACTAATAACACTATCAAACGAACTCGTCATGTATCTCAAGTAAATAACTACACAACTAACATTTAACTGTGGCAGGTATTTACCTGTATCGGGGCTTACATTTGTAAGCTAAAGGTATAAGTGATCAAATCCGGAGACTGGAGTTCTATACCCTTGTTAGAAGGCTCGTACCAATAAGTTTCTTATTGTACACTAAGATGGCGTCCTCACCACCGTTGGCAGTAATAAAATGTGGGTTCAAATGACAACTACTCTGTCTACATTAGTATTAGGAAATGAACGAAGATATAATAAACAACTATTATTTATAATGATGCGTTAATACGTTAACATCTGTTGTCTATACTTACATTTTGTCAATTATCGTAATAGAGAAATAAGTCTAAATTAATTGCTTTAATTTTTTTTATCCATTTCTGAAGATTAAAAAAGTATCTTCACGCAATTCCCACTACAGAGGTAGACAGAGATCTAGTCTAGACATTTAAGTGCCTTCGATCCACCTTCCACCGAAGATATTTTCGGGACAACGTGACAGCCGGTCGCCGTCTTTATGTGCAAGCCAACATAAGTTTATGTTACCAGTACCAACTCATTGGTAAACTACCTTCGGACGATCGCTCACAAGATAAGGAATATTCCCGAATATTCTTTGTGGCATACTTTAGGAGAGGCCAAAGTACAGCTGTGGACACTTAACAGGCTAAAGAAAAAAAAGAAAGTCATAACTATCTCTCCATTTGAAATAATCTTAATTGCTATCCATTCAAAATAATCTTTTTCTATATTCACGCGTCCGGGGATCTATTTCGGTAATTCAGTGACACCTTAAAAACTAATACGCTACTCGTCCACAGAGTCTGTCGATTAATACAGCATTAAACGTACCGGTCAGTTCTGCCACTCTTAAAGAGAGTTATAAAAGCTCGTTATGAATTAAAGCAATTACAGTTTACGACACTGACAATAACACCGTTATAAGTATTGGCCGTTGCGATGACAAGAAATAAAAACAACGGCTGTTTGTTATTACTCTGTAAACGTCTATTTGTAAGTACTATTTAAATTTAGAATTTGTAACTGTCCAGTATTAAATGTTTTATTATGATTATTCTTTTCTTAAGTATTTCAAGTGTAGTCACGATAGTCGAGTAGTTGAGGGATCGGAATTCGAGTCGAAATACCCGAGTTCGATCTCCAGGTGGCAGGCTCGTACCAATCGGTTTTTTCAAAAAAATATGTACGATCTTTGGCTTAAATATAAAGACGGCGGGCTCACCACCGGGCAGGATGTCCCAAAAATACCTTTATGCGGAAGGTGGGTCGGAAGAACTTAATTGTCTACACCTCTGTCTACCTCAATATTAAGAATAGCGTGAAGATATATTTCTTTTTTCTTAAATGCTTCAACTGACCAAATTTAAACAATATAGATGCGAGTGAGACACGATGGTTTGGCGGTAGAAGCATTGTTCACTTTTCTATAAATTTTCGTTTATTTAATAGGTTTATATTTAGGTCCCATTTTTAGTGGTTGGTTGATTACAATACGAATCAAGTGACCCGAGTTCGATCCCCAAGAGGCAGGCGTACTAATAGATTTTTTTTCAAAACCTTATACAACGTTGCTGTAGCTTAATTATTTCAGTTGCGAATTGCGGAACGTGGGTTGCAAGTTCAACTCCTGATATTGATTTTAGTATTTTAAGCTTAGTTGCAGTGATGATTATGTGGTGTGATAATTAAATATAATTAAGCCTAAGTTGCTCAAAAGTCTAGGCTTCGATGAAAATATATCGAAAGGATTTTGTCGTCCCCACGTCTGCCTACCCCAGAATTGTAGTGCGTGAAGATTTAAAAGAGCCTGTGTTTGTAAGTTCTATGATATTTCACCGGAGAATATTTTATTGCATGTATAGAGATCGTAAATGAGTTTCAATATCTGATTGCTACGATTGTCCTCTTGGGGATTCAACTCAGGTCTCTTGATTACAATCCGATCACCCAACCAATCGGCTTTCATCAGTGTTAATATAAAATGACTACCCAGTAAAAGATAAATCTCCTGTCTGTTTTATTAAAATATTTTTTATGTAAATCACGGTCATCCCATGTTTTCATTTATATGAATTAGGAATAAATTTGTATGCTTAGACCACAAAAATATTTTATTACATTAAGCGCCTTTCCAATCCTACACCTTTTTATTCTTGGGAAATAAAAACAATTCCCTAACGTAACCTAATTCATCCACTTTAAATTTTGAAAACAAAAAAAAATCGCGTGGTTGTTGATTAAAATTAAGAAATAAATATCTGCATTGTATGAAGTTTGAACCTGGCGTGACTAATAAATACAAACTATGGCCCACACTTGCTAGTACCCACTAATACTACCCGAATAAGTAAGACACGCAATGACGTCAATGCACTGTGTAGTAAGCAATCTAACATTTTATATGTAACTTAGAAAATTCCATTGTAGCGGTGGCTTGTTGAATTAAAACCACACAGTGCTCCACTATCGTTATTTATCGGAAACGTTCCGTAGAGAATAGCTAACATTCGCATGCATCTATTAGTAGCTAAACGTAAGAACAAAATGCATAAATATATGAACTATCAGAACTGACTTTCATTTGATCGGTGAATTAAAATAGCGAATTTTTAACAAATATTTACAAATAAAAGAAATACGAGACACAAACTTTAACATATATTTAGATATACATAGATAGTTATTTAGATATACGTTGCTCTGATCCCAAAGTAAGCAGCTTAAGCACTTGTATTATGGAATCAGAAACAACGAAGGTACCACAAACACCCGAGAAAATGTAGAAAAAGTATTTTCCACATAGACCCTATCGGGAATCGAACCCGGGACCTCAAAGCAGGCCACTCGTCTACGGATGTAGTCATTTGACTTCGAATATATTTATATTTGATATGTAAAAGGTTAAATATAAGTGAAACACAGCGCTCACTAACCTGTAAATATGTCTTACTTACATGGTCAGCATAACTTCACAGAATTCACATCTCCCGTAAGAATGATTTGCCATAAAGGCTACGCGTAACAAGAGGATTATTTAGATACGTCGGATCATAGACAATGACGCCCATCATCAATCTGCTTACTTTTGATGTGCCATGTCAGTAACTAAAGTAATTTTAAAGGCTTTATTATGAGAAGAAAAGGAATAATAAATACTTAATATGAATGTACTTGGAAAATGTGGGACAGGAAATTTTATTTTATGACGACGGAACGCGCAAAATCGCAATTTTTAAATTGTTACATGATTACACATTGTGTGCTTTTTTGCAGATTGAAATATTTTGGGGCACTGTCATAAATTATGGTTACAGTGATTGATGTGAAAAAAAATTAACACAGGAATGTATTGCGAAATAACTTATTTTAAGAAAAATTTTCATTTGCATTTCAATTTTCTCCGCATACTCTTTTATCAGAATTATCAAAATAAAATTAAAATACATCCAAACCTGAGACCATGTAGAAAAAGTACTACTTTGACCCGTCGGGAATCGAACCCGAGATCTAAAGCTGCTGGCGACACCATGAAAACCGCTTCATACGCCACTTGTCCAAGTAGGTCGACAAACCTATGACCTTCACCTTTGATAATATATCGTCAATCGTCTAAGTTGAGGTTGGCGACGTAAGATATACGGCGTAGGCTTTCGCTTCAGTTATCTTTAGCTGAAACACCACGTAGACCAAACCTTCAGATTGGGTCAAAATGTCTCTCGGATCTTAATCCTATGACATGTTCTGCAGCAAGAGAACTTGCGTCAATAACCCTTATTACATGTTAAATTTTATACATAGATTGGAAACAGACAGACTAAAAATTTCTTTGTGTGATATAACCCCTTGCGGCCGGAGTCACAAGAGGTGACTAAGAAAAAGGCTAGTAAATCGCAATGACTTATGGTCTGGTATTCTGCGAGATAGTTAGCGCATGATAGTGACTACGTTGTGTACTGCGATCGCCTATCTACTAGCCAGGCGTGGCGATTATGGCAAATCTTTCCTCTTGTAGTGAATTTTTACAGGTTAAGTAAGTAAGTCAGACTTAAAGTTAAATTTTATGCGAACCGTTTACTGAAGCTATAAATATTTTTAAGCACTTCGGAGGTGTTTATGTGTTTAAGGTTTCGTTTCCCAAATATGAAGTGCTTTTCTCTACATACCCGTAGCAGACAGACTTTGACAAGGGTTAAAAGCGTTGGTTCTACATAGTTCTTATTTCAGAGTCAGGCACACTTCAGATTTCAGTATTCCAATAATATGATATTCAGACCTGTATATCTAAGTGTAAAATATTAATAGGCACATCTGAAGATATGTTTACAGTTGGTGTCATGAATAAATATATTTGTATGATTTCTTTGTTGCACATACATATGTTGGTTCGTTTTGAATCATTTACAAAATGTTTATAGGCACTGAAAGTTTTTGACACTGGCCGGTTAGAAACTTTGGCAGTGAAACCATTTTTTTTTATTTCGATTATAGAACACTTTGGTAACCTAATGTTGCATTAGTAATATTGCATTAATTCCAGGACTTCCGTGGACGTAACCGTGGGCGTACACGCCGTTTTATATACGCTGACGTCCCGGATACGACTCCCGGACGGGACAATGTAGAAAAACACTTTTTCTACTTTGTTGGGTCTGGATGTTTGTGGTACATTCGTTGTTTCTGATTCGATAACGTCACGATAGCCGAGTGGTTGGGTGGTCGGAATTTCGAGTCATTAGACCCCAGTTCGAGCCCAGTTGGCAGGCTCGTACCAATGGGTTTTTAAAAAAAACCTTATATGCGAATATCGTTGGCTTGGACATAAAGACGGCGACAGGCTCACCAACACTCACGTTGTCCCGGACATATCTTCGATGAAAGGTGGGTCGAAGGGACTTAATTACCTAGACTAGACCTATGTCTACCCCTGTATTGGGAATTGCGTGAAGATATTTAATTTAATATAACACAAGTACTTTGAGATCAGAGCAATGTATGTAATGTTGTCCCTATCAGGGGCAACATTTGTCTATTTGTCACACAGTCACAACATTGTCTATTTGTCAATTATTTATGTGAATTGGTGGCAACTACTTTTGTTACACATCAAAATGAATTGAACTCGAAAAAAACATCATTCGTAGTTTATTACGACTTTCGGTTTAACCTTAGTTAAAACCAAAGCTTTGATAGACTTCGATTGATATTGAGATCGCATTTAATAATGAAGCCCCATCTCGCGCCAGTGTTTACAATTCGTACAATGAGTAGAAGCGTGGGCGTTGCAATCTCAGTGATGATCTGCGTGAGTGACGTCCTTCAGCACCGGCTTTTGAAGATAACAGAGTGATCGACCAACAGATGCGCGCAACTTATGCATTGGTATGAGTCAAGTATGAAAAATACTACAGGACGCTCCGCAAACACAAACATATATACTGCCTGTGACAAAAATAATGTCAGTTGCAATGTCACAATGTCTGTTGCTAAATAATCTATAACCACTATATTTCTTTTGTTTAATAGTCGTTTAAAATAGAAGTGGAGTAAGTAGTCGCGATAGCCGAGTGGTTGGGTGGTCGGAATTACGAGTCGAGAGACCCGAGTTCGATCCCCAGGTGGCAGGCTCGTACCAATAGGTTTTCAAAAACTTATGTACGAATTAGATCGTTGGCTTGGACATAAAGACGGCGACGGGCTCACCACCTGTCACGTTGTCCCGAAAATATCTTCGGTGGAAGGTGGGTCGAAGGGACTTAATTGTCTAGACTAGACCTCTGTCTACCCCTGTATTGGGAATTGCGTGAAGATATTTATTTTATTGTTTATTTATTTATAAAATAGAAGTGAAGTATAATTAACCCACATCATATTAAAATTTTGCAGTTTAATATTTACTTACAAGTAATCATTCTATACATACTGCGGGGAGTCGATGGATGCTGGTGCCTCGGAACCGTTCCTAGTAAAAATATGTGAAGGAGGCCTATGTTCAGCAGTGGAATATTAATAGGCTGTAAAGAAGCAAAAGAAAAGTAGTAAGAAGTCCCATAGACAGTAGTAATCAGTGGTTATAAGTGATAGCGATAAATGAAAACTAGCTAGTCAAAGGAAACAATTAATAGGTTGATTTCCTTGGAAGGGACGATAGCCGAGTAGTTGGCTGATCAGAATTTGAATCAAGAGACCCGAGTTAGATCCCTAAGTGTTAGACTAATGCCCATAGGGTTTTCTAAACATACGTTTACTTACTTTTTAACTTTCTTTTTAAAAGCGAGTTTATTGACTTTTAATAAGTACGAGCCTAGCACCTGAGGATCGAACTCCTGACTCTTGACTTGAATTCCGATCACCCAACCACTCGGCTCTCATGCCTTTTTTGTATTATAAGTACAGATATACTCGTACACGTAAATATATCGCCAGTTTCTCGACCATACATGAATCTTTTTTATTACTGAAATAACTTGTATTAACAAGTTATTTCAGTAATAAAAACTTAAGAATCAATTATAAGATTTTGACCAACGCTGAGTGATCGTAAAAAGATTTACGAGTGTGTTGTGATGAATTCGACCACTATAGTCGTTAATTGTGTATATCTAGCTACTATTACTGTAGTTATATAGGAACACAGTAATTTCAATATACTTGTCTTTATTCAACACTTATGTATACTGTACTGTACATTATTTTTTCACTAGATCAAGTAGGTAGGATACATCTCCGTGATATCCAACTTCAAATAGAAACTACGTACCTACTAACCCACCCAAGCCCTCTACCCGGAGGCCAAAGAGATCGGGAATTGTCCACCCGAAAACCCGCGAAAGATCTGACTTTCTCTTCGCCGCCAAGCACGTTTCGGCTGCAGAAAGCAGGGAAACGGGCCCATCATACAGACACTCCTCTTCCCTTTGGAATACCAAACTTAACCGCATCAGCGGATACCTTCATAGTCGCAAATGATAGGGAGAATGCGAATTGCAATAAAAAAAAGTCCTCTACTACTAACATGCACGCTCAGGCATTCAGTGAGCTAACCAAAGTAAGCAGATTGATGATGGGCGTCATGGTCTATGATCTATCTAACCAATCCTTGTAAGGTAATATCTAACCAATGTTAAGCGTGGCCAATAGGGCAAATCATTCTTCCGTGAGACGTGTTAGAGTGTTCTCGGGAGTTTCTAACAGTGGTAGAGCCACGCATCAGCTTTTGTTGTTGCATGAATGGGCCGGCTCGACCGGGGAAGTACCATGGCCTCACAGAATACCGGCGTGAAGTAGAAGTCTAACAAACTTCTGCGTTTCGTCTGGTGAGTGCAGGTAACTAGAGGCCCACACACCCCCTCCACCCATTCTTGGCTCTAAGGCCGGCAACGCATCCTCTGCTATGCCTCTGGTATTGCGGGTATTCATGGGCGGCGATATACACTTACCATCACGTGAGCCACCTGCTCATTTGCCTCCCTATTCTATAAAAAAAGCAGCATCCTCCAGACGGTCATGTAGGTTCCTCTTAAATCGGAGTGGGTTTCCCTTCCACGGTTACTAACTCTCACGACAAGGTGAGAACACATCGGGGAGACAACATATAAACTTGTCCTTCCTTAACTTACTTACATAACGGTCTGTAAAAGTGTTCTCCCGTAAGAGGTATTTGCAATAATAGCCACGCTTGGTGAGTTGACATACGTATAGGGTAGCAATTGACATTTTGAAGGTGTTTCTCATAGTCGCCTCTTACGGCTCCTACGGTAAGAAATGGAGAGGTAAATTTTTTCGCCGTCACCACACGGTATCTTCTTTCTCTTTATCTTTATCTTATAAAACTTTATCTTATAAAAAACTTTATCTTATAAAACTATCTTTCGCATCGATGTTAAATCAAATAAGCGAGCTTTAAAAGTCAATGGTTGTGTAATTTAGATAAGAGATCTTTGAACGAAAGCCAATACGTAAGCTTACCCTTGTCAATGTCTGGCCCGTTATGTAGATAAGAGTTTATATTTGTAATTAAATTAACGATATCAATATTTGTTATTCACAAAAGATATTAAACAAGCTTTTTTAGTCAAATATTAAACGGTTAATCTGGACCTCTCACACACTGAGAAGGCTAAATAGGAATTTGAGATGATCGCTATGAATCAGCCTGGTTAGCATCATACACTAAATTGAGTCTATAATGTGATTAAAGATTCTATTTGGCGTTATCGATCTTTGTTTTTTTTTCTGCTATGCCTCTGGTATTGCGGGTATTCATGGGCGGCAATATACACTTACCATCACGTGAGCCACCTGCTCATTTGCCTCCCTATTCTATAAAAAAAGCAGCATCCTCCAGACGGTCATGTAGGTTCCTCTTAAATCAGGTGGGTTTCTAACTCACGGTTACTAACTCTCACGACAAGGTGAGAACACATCGGGGAGACAACATATAAACTTGTCCTTCCTTAACTTACTTACATAACGGTCTGTAAAAGTGTTCTTCCGTAAGAGGTATTTGCAATAATAGCCACGCTTGGTAAGTGAGTTGACATACGTATAGGGTAGCAATTGACATTTTGAAGGTGTTTCTCATAGTCGCCTCTTACGGCTCCTACGGTAAGAAATGGAGAGGTAAATTTTTTCGCCGTCACCACACGGTATCTTCTTTCACTTTATCTTATAAAACTATCTTTCGCATCGATGTTAAATCAAATAAGCGAGCTTTAAAAATCAATGGTTGTGTAATTTAGATAAGAGATCTTTGAACGAAAGCCAATACGTAAGCTTACCCTTGTCAATGTCTGGCCTGTTATGTAGATAAGAGTTTATATTTGTAATTAAATTAACGATATCAATACTTGTTATTCACAAAAGATATTAAACAAGCTTTTTTAGTCAAATATTAAACAGTTAATCTGGACCTCTCACACACTGAGAAGGCTAAATAGGAATTTGAGATGATCGCTATGAATCAGCCTGGTTAGCATCATACACTAAATTGAGTCTATAATGTGATTAAAGATTCTATTTGGCGTTATCGATCTTTGTTTTTTTTTCTGCTATGCCTCTGGTATTGCGGGTATTCATGGGCGGCAATATACACTTACCATCACGTGAGCCACCTGCTCATTTGCCTCCCTATTCTATAAAAAAAGCAGCATCCTCCAGACGGTCATGTAGGTTCCTCTTAAATCGGAGTGGGTTTCTAACTCACGGTTACTAACTCTCACGACAAGGTGAGAACACATCGGGGAGACAACATATAAACTTGTCCTTCCTTAACTTACTTACATAACGGTCTGTAAAAGTGTTCTCCCGTAAGAGGTATTTGCTATAATAGCCACGCTTGGTAAGTGAGTTGACATACGTATGTTTCTCATAGTCGCCTCTTACGGCTTTTACGGTAAGAAATGGAGAGGTAAATTTTTTCGCCGTCACCACACGGTATCTTCTCTTATAAAACTATCTTTCGCATCGATGTTAAATCAAATAAGCGAGCTTTAAAAATCAATGGTTGTGTAATTTAGATAAGAGATCTTTGAACGAAAGCCAATACGTAAGCTTACCCTTGTCAATGTCTGGCCCGTTATGTAGATAAGAGTTTATATTTGTAATTAAATTAACGATATCAATATTTGTTATTCACAAAAGATATTAAACAAGCTTTTTTAGTCAAATATTAAACGGTTAATCTGGACCTCTCACACACTGAGAAGGCTAAATAGGAATTTGAGATGATCGCTATGAAACAGCCTGGTTAGCATCATACACTAAATTGAGTCTATAATGTGATTAAAGATTCTATTTGGCGTTATCGATCTTTGTTTTTTTTTTTCATATGTAATTTTACGAGTATATGTAGTTTTGAGTGGCCAAGCTTTATATTGTGGTTGGCACAACATGGTTTAAGTAGTTTATTGGAGCGTCGCGTTATTAAGACTGGATTTTTTTTTAAACCCATTGGTCTGAGCCTGCCTGGGAACCTGGGGTTCGAAATCGGGTCACTTGACTCGAAATTCCGATTCTCGAAATTCACAGAAGAACAGTTATTAAGAGAACGGGACAGGCGGTGAACCAGTCGCCATTTTATTGCCAATGATATTAATCGTGCATAAGTTATGAAAAAAACTGGTCGAGATCGAGTCTCTTGCCTCAAATTCCGATCACCCAAGCACTCGGCTGTCGCGTCATTTTATATAATTATTATATGTCATTTCAGGCTCGGCAAATAAGCGACAGGTTCACAGGCTCATCACGTTGCAGAAAAACGTCGTCAGTGAAAGGTGATTCGAAAGGACTTAATTGACTTGACCTCTGTTTACGCCACTATTGGTATTGGAATGGCGTGAAGGCAATATTTTTTATAAGTTCAATTCATATTACGCGGTTTTTTTAGTTTATATAAAGGTATTATCTACAATATCAGCATAATCAGCCTATCCGATCAGTTAACTCTTACCCAAACACTCCCCGACTTTCCAAAAAAAATATTATCAAGACAATTGTAATGCAAAATAATGTCTAGCTTTAAAAAGCTCATATTTTCGTATCATAAAGTGAGCGTAGGCTGTTATTTTGTCGGTGGGGAGAACAAATTCTCTTACAAAGACTCCGTTATCCTTGGTCCCTGGCCGCATTAACTAAATGCAAACATTTATTTTGAGCGCCTGACTTTTGTTAAATATATAACCGCTTACTTTGTAACGTTAGTAAAGCAGAAGTCAGCATCCCTGTCGTTTATTTAAAATTTAGCATCCGTATTAAATTGCAGGCTGTTTGTTAATTTCAACTACTTCATAGATCCACGAGTTAAATTAAAAAACGACTCAAAGAATAATTTTATACTTTCGTTAAGCTAATGAAATCGTCTCAGATCTAAGCAATTTCATTTAATAAAAATTGTATTTTTAAACAAATTATCGCACTGCATATACACATTATGAATTGGGATAAACTTTTTGTATTTTGCCATAAGCGAGATGCACTACACGACACGACTTTGACGATCACAATGGCTACTGTCTGATAGCGGGATAAACATTGTCAATGATAACAGACCGGTGACGAATATTAGCGTCTATGTTATGTTGTCAATGTTTGTGTGAATTGCGATCACCAATACGCCAGCCAAATGTGGCAAATATGGCAAATCAGCTCTTCTTGAATGCAGCTCTTTTTCAATGGCTTCGGTGATCACCATGTGAAACACTTCTACTGAGTTTTCCCTAGAACAATTTGTATTTATCTCACTTATTTATCGCACTTTAGTCTAATAGTATTAAAGTTGTACAAAAAATTACTTAGGGAAGTTTTAAAATTTAAGTATTTAATTCCCGTTTTAACGACCATAAAAACTTGAAATCGGATTATACGTCTATAAAAAGCTGAGGACGAAGTCTTGTGATTTTCTTCGGATAAAATTGATGAATGAAATTGTACTTGAACTTGTGCGAGTCGTTACCGAGTTTGATGTCGAAGGGGACCCTGTGCAGTGTATCCAGAAGCATTACTTCGGTTTTCTTTACACTGATTTTCAGACGAAATCTTCGACACGACTCATCTAGACTTAACATAAGTCTATGTAGACCCTCCGGGGATTCCGCCACAAAACATAAATCGCCTGCATAAATCATGTCAGTGATGGTCACGTGAGATATATCTTTAAAAGTTATTATTAAAAGGTAATTAACCGTCGAATAGGCATCCATGAAAAAATACGAATTATTATATTTTATAACTACGAGATGGGGTGATGAATTGTAAAATGAAAGTTTTAGAGGAGGTTTGATAGGCTGTAAAGAAGAAAGAGTGGATGGGGTTCAGAGCGACTAATTCTCACCGACCGCGTAGTATGTTTGTGGGCGCGTGCACAAAGCGCCTTGGGTTAAATCGGAAAAAACGAAGTCATGTCAAAGGACAACTACTAGACTAGACCTTTCGATCGGAACATTCGTTAGTCTCTATTGTGTAATACAACTACTTCTTACTATTTATTTATGTATTACAAGCTGTCGCCTTCAGTTTCACCAGAGTGGAAAGACTTTATTAATACTTATTACCTATTTTTGTTAAGGATAGATAGTATTTTATTTTCTCAAGCAACCTCCCATACTAACTTTGAACAGAATTCGGTTCAGCTGTTCAGTTATGATAGTTATGAAAGCCGGGCTTATGTGTAATTCTATAGTCATAAAACAGAATATTCAAATTCTAGCCCTTTGACTGTCCAGTTTGGGAAAGCATCTTTTCAAATATTAATAATATAATATCTTCACGCAATTCCCAATACAGGGGTAGACAGAGGTTTAGTCTAGACAATTAAGTCCCTTTGACCCACCTTCCACCAAAGATATTTTCGGGTAAACATGACAGGTGGTGAGCCCGTTGCTTAAATGTCCAAGCCAACGATAAATTCGTTCATATGTTTAAAAAAAACATCAGTACGAGCCTGCCATCTGGGCATCGAACTCTGATCTATTGATTCGAAATTCCGACCACCCAACTACTCGGCTATCGAGAATGTTCAAATATAAGAAATTGTTAAATAGGCCTTTCCCATAAACAGGATTATATAGATAATCATCACGCTTTCCAAGCGGTTCGGCGAACGCATTACCCAACAAATTGCACCCTCCGCTACTGCTCGTCACCGGTCTGCCTAATTTTGATCTGATAATCCCTGGATATCTCCGTTTGTCGGTTGCAGTAAGGTTTTTCAAGATCCTTAGTCGCCTCTTACGACACCCTCGAAGAAAGGAGGTGGTATATTCTCACGCCACAACTACACGGCAAATGATGGATTATATTCTATACATATGACTTAAAAATTATGCAATACCAATGGAAAAGGCCTAATTTTATTTCAAAATAAGAATTACAAAATAAACGTATGTACGTAACTCATGTGACAAGTCTCATACTAAATAGTACTACCTAATAAGACCTAATAGTACCTAATAAGAGCAAACAAAAATTTGGTATGCTCTGAGAAAGAAAAATAGTTTCACAACTAATGCTATTTCAAACACTGTTAAATAATAAATTAATTTCAAATTTAAATGTTCAGTTTAATTTCTAGTTGCAGTCTAAAATGAACTTCTAATGGAAGCCCCAAGCTCAATTGTGCTGTTGGAAACTGCAATTTCACATAAATTATAATTGTTTTGCCAAGAGCTTGTCTGTTACACTATTATGAAAGTGACATAATATGTGTTTATTTTCCAAGTATTACATTATGTTTAAAAATATATTTCTTTATGCTGTTGCCAATATTGGGTATGACAGACGTCAATCAACTCCTTACTATCCATCTTTCACAGAAAATATTTTTTAGGACAACGTAATCGGTGGTGAGCCTATCGCCGTCTTTATGTCCAAGCCAACAATATTTATCGTACATGAGTTTTTGTCCCGAATTCCGAATTCTTTTAGGACACCGTGATGGTAAAAGCTATACGAGTACACTTGAGCCGTATATGGCCTGGAGGCCACCAAAATAAATTATGTAAGATCGGGTCTCAGAAGGAAAAACGTACCATCTAAAACCATCAACTAGATGCTGTAGGGCCAGAGACCTTTACAGCTCCCAGGCCTGAAATTTTTTAGACGAAGAATGAAGGATAAGAAGACTGCTGCGGTAAAGCGCTGTATTCCCAATAAACGAAAGAAGACTGCCGAAAATAAAAAAGGGTCTAGGTGGTCGTCAGGTCCAGATCGGTGAGGTTTCCTGAATCATTCCTTCAATAAGAAACATTGTCTAGAATTGCCATAAGTACATGAAGTCATGTTAATAACTTCAACAATCAGTGACGTCTTCAGCCACAAAAATAATTTCGTTCGGGTTCCACTTATTACCTTAAGTTCACGACTTATTATTGCGATAAGTTGAAATGGTCGTAGCGAGTGGCAGTTTTTTTTGGCGACTTCGGCATCTACATCTTCACCCCATTCCATACAGGGATAGACAGGAGTCTAGTCTAGACAATTAAGTCCCTTCTTCCGCCGAAGATATTTTGGGACAACGTGACAGGTGGTGAACCTGTCGCCGTTTTTATGTCCAAGCCAACGATACGTATCGTACATAGGTTTTAGAAAAAACCCATTAGTACGAGCCTGCCACCTGAGGATCGAACTGGGGTCTCTCAACTCGAATCAACCGATCTCCCAACTACTCGGCTATCATGACTACGGCTTCTAATTTCATTTATTAAAATATAAATATCTAATATTCTTATGCCTACCTAATGTAATGCCTTGTAAATTAAGCTAGGTGTAGCTTGAAAAGCATAGTGGGTAACACTTTATTACTTAAAAAAGCAAAAATTTACGTTTAGCTCTGGCTGTGTTATTTTCACGAGTCGTTAGTCGAGTGATTGGGGGACCGGAATTTGAGGCATGAGACCTGAGTTCGATTCCCGGGTGGAAAGCTCGTACCAAAGAGTTTTTTTTTTCAAAACAATTATACAATTGTACAATTTATATCGTTGGCTTGGACATAAAACGGCGATTGTCTCACCACCTTTCACGGTGTCCCAGAAAATTACTTCTAATACTTTTTGGTCGAAAGGATTTAATTCTCTAGACCTCTGTCTACCTCAGTATTGCGATTGGCATGAAGATATTTTTTAATTCCAGGTTTTATCACCCTCTTTCTTCCCGTGGGTGTTCTAAGAAGTGGTTGGCTACCGACAGATGGCGGGATAACTATCTCAAAATATACCAGACCAATATTCAGTAATCCGGTATCCGGTAACGGATAGCAGCATCAACGGTGCGAAGTGTCTGGTGCTGCGATCGTCAATCCGCTTGCCAAGCGTGATGAATATGGCAACCCTCACGTACAGGAGAGGCACATGTCGAGAGGACTTTTAAAGGCCATTATGATGATGATAATGAACATCAAAGAACATAGAATACTACGCTCAAAATATCGTAGACATTTTAAGCACTCAAAAATGATCTGTACACAGTAGGGAAGAGCAACAATGTCTTATCATGTCTGAATTACAGCCGACAATTTAACTAAAGTGGGTGATATTTTATTCAAAACTTTTGCTCAATACTCTGTCAAAAAATGAGAAAAGTTATGAAGACCTTTTAAATCTCCGAGCATTTAAACGAAGATAACATTTTATTTCACGATGAAGAAATATAAAACTATCTATCATTAATGGATTAAACACCGATAAGTGGTGGTTTTATAGTCCTATATAGGCGTCGGGGAAAAGTTAGTCGAAGGGTTTCTATTGTCTGCCTATCCCTTTTAAAAAACTGCTCAAAAATTGCGTGAAGAAATACGATTTGCCGGTTTTAAAACTTATTCATAATCTTTTTTCAAGTTCCCTCACAGTATATTTTTACAGCTGAATATGTGGTTAACGCAGAGCGCAATCATTATGATCAATTATAAAAATTTAAGAATGATTTATTGGTTTTGGTTTTCTAAAAATTGTTACATTAAGAGTTTACAATAGCCCTGATGTTGAGTGGTCGGAATTCGAGTCAATGGACCCGAGTTCGATCCCCAAAGCTCGTCCCAATGGGTTTTTAAGAACACAACCTATCACGTTGTTCCAAATATATCTTCGACTGAAGGTACGTCGAAACTACTTATTTGTCTCTATATTGGAAATGGCGTGAAGATATGTTTTTTATTGCAACGCTTGTAATTTATGAGCCTGTGTTAGTGTTATTTTTAACATAAATTAACAATAAATAGTGTTCTAAATTATATTTTAAAAGTTTTTGCTCGATTCCCCGGGGCAGTCACTCAGTGAATTTAATTTCCAAAGGTTCCATTGTCTGGTTGTAAATTGAGTTTTACGGAATATTCGATTCGATGACTATCAGCAATCAAAGTAATTTAATTTTCCTCTGAATGTCATTCTTCCCGTGATTTCTTATTACTAAATATTGAGCGTGTAGTGTAACAATACAACACAAAAATATAAATAATGCAGTAATTTATTGCGTTGTTGTTAGTTTTTAAAATTAATACTTCTTTACTAAGTCACGATACCCGAGAGGAGGGTAAATCAGAATTCGAGGCAAGAAACTCGAGTTCGATCTCCAAGAAGTAGGCTCCTACCAATAAGTTTTCTAAAATGTTATATATTTTCTTTAAACCTATATTTGATTGATTTATATTGTTGGCTAGAGCATAAAGACGGCGATAGGTGACATTAAGTTTCAATCCCAATTCGAATTACTATTAGTAGTTATCAATCCAGAAAAAAGACTTTGAACTACTCTAGTATTGATAATGTAGAGATGACTACATCGTAAATTACAACAACTATCGGCAGACGGCTTTCGACCGTGAAACTGTAAAAATTAAGCAGACTGGTGTGTATGTTATATATTCTTTATATACTATACTACCCTAAGGATATATATACTACCCTGTAGTATATATATTCTTTATATACTACGGGGGCAGTTCTATTGTGTTAAACCAAATATAATAATAAAAATATGTTTCTACATAGTAGTAATTCTTATGACATATTCTTATTACTGTAAGAGTTTGCATTGAAATTTACTCAAAAACGTCATTAAGTTTAAGTTACAAGTAAATACCTACATAAGTTTTTGAAATAAAACATTGGTACGAGCGATAAACTACCTTCGGAAGATCGCTCACAAGATAAGGAATATTCCTGAATATTCTTTGTGGCATACTTTAGGAGAGGCCAAAGTTCAGCAGTGGACACTTAATAGGCTAAAGAAAAAAGAAAGTCATAACTATCTCCATTTGAAATAATCTTAATTGCCATCCATTTAAAATAATCTTTTTCTATGTACACCCGTCCGGGGATCTATTTCGGTAATTCGGTGACACCTTAAAACTAATACGCTACTCGTCCACAGAGTCTGTCGATTAATACAGCATTAAACGTACCGGTCAGTTCTACCACTCTTAAAGAGAGTTATAAAATCTCGTTATGAATTGAAGCAATTACAGTTTACGACACTGACAATAACACCGTTATAAGTATTGGTCGTTGCGAGGACAAGAAATAAAACAACGGCTGTTCGTTATTACTCTGTAAACGTCTATTTGTAATTACTATTTAAATTTCGAATTTGTAACTGTTCAGTATTAAATGTTAAATATAAAGACGGCGGGCTCACCACCGGGCAGGATGTCCCAAAATACCTTTATGCGGAAGGTGGGTCGGAAGAACTTAATTGTCTACACCTCTATCTACCTCAGTATTAAGAATAGCGTGAAGATATATTTCTTTTTCTTAAATGGTTCCATTAACCAAATTTAAACAATATAGATGCGAGTGAGACACGACGGTTTGGCGGTAAAAGCATTGTTGATTTTTTCTATAAATTTTCGTTTATTTAATAGGTTTATATATAGGTCCCATTTCAGAGGTTGGTTGATTACAATACGAATTAAGTGACCTGAGTTCGATCCCTAGGAGGCAGGCGTACTAATAGATTTTTTTTCAAAACCTTATACAACGGTGCTATTGCTTAATGAGTCCAGTTGCGAATTGCGGAACGTGGGTTGCTAGTTCAACTCCTGATATTGATTTTAGTATTTTAAGCATAGTTGCAGTGATGATTATGTGGTGTGATAATTAAATATCATTAAGCCTAAGTTGCCCAAAAGTCTAGCTGCTAGTCACCCTGCCTTCGTGGCTTCGGGCTGCGGGTTCGTATCTTACTTGGGATAAACGTTAATTTTATGAATGTTTACATGAGTTATGGATTACTATATGAATATCTTCTATCTAAATACATATTATGCATGTGAGAATATTGTACCATTTGCTTGGACACTAAAACAACTTTAGGTTAAACACCAGTCACGTTGTCGCAAAAATAGGCTTCGATGAAAATATATTGAAAGGATTTTGTCGTCCCCACGTCCGCCTAGCCCCGGAGTTGTAGTGCGTGAAGATTAAAAGAGCCTTTGTTTGTAAGTTGTATGATATTTCACCGGAGAATATTTTATTGCATGTATACAGATCGAAAATGAGTTTCAATGTCTGATTTCTACGAAACTTCCTCTTGGGGATTCAACTCAGGCCTCTTGATTACAATCCGATCACTCAACCAATCGGCTTTCATCATTATCAGTGTTAATATAAAATGACTGCCCAGTAAAAGATAAATCTCCTGTCTGTTTTATTAAAATATTTTTTATGTAAATCACGGTCACACACATCCCGTGTTTTCATTTATATGAATTAGAATAAATTTGTATGCTTAGACCACAAAATATTTTATTACATTAAGCGCCTTTCCAATCCTACACCTTTTATTCTTGGGAAATAAAACAATTCCCTAACGTAACCTAATTCATCCACTTTAAATTTTGAAAACAAAAAATCGCGAGAGTGTTGTTTAAAATAAAAGAAATAAATATCTGCATTGTATGAAGTTTGAACCTGGCGTGACTAATAAATACAACTATGGCTCATTGACTAGTTAGTACCCACTTATTAGTGGGTACTAATAAGTGGTACTAACAAGTGGTGTCTTACTTATTCTACCCGAATAAGTAAGACACGCAATGACGTCAATGCACTGTGTAGTAAGCAATCTAATATTTTATATGTAACTTAGAAAATTCCATTGTAGCGGTGGCTTGTTGAATTAAAACCACACGGTGCTCCACTATCGTTATTTATCGGAAACGTTCCGTATACAGTAGCTAACATTCGCATTCATCTATTAGTAGCTAAACGTAAGAACAACATGCATAAATATATGAACTATCAGAACTGACTTTCTTTTGATCGGTGAATTAAAATAGCGAATTTTTAACAAATATTTAAAATACAAATAAAAGAAATACGAGACACAAACTTAACATATATTTAGATATACGTAGATAGATAGATACGTTGCTCTGATCCCAAAGTAAACAGCTTAAGCACTTGTATTATGGGATCAGAAACAACGAAGGTACCACAAACACCCAAGAAAATGTAAAAAAGTATTTTCACATAGGGTCTATCTGTCTATCGGGTATCGAACCTGGGACCTCAAAGCTGGCCACTCGTCTACTCCGAATATTGATATATGAATATTTGATATATGAAAGGTTAAATAAGTGAAACACAGCGCTCACTAACCTCTATAGAGACCAAACTGAATATGTGAAATACGTCTTACTTACATGGTCAGCATAACTTCACAGAATTCACATCTCCCGTAAGAATAATTTGCCATAAAGGCTACGCTTAACAAAAGGATTGGTTAGATACCTCGGTTCATAGACAATGTCGCCCATCATCAATCTGCTTACTTTTGTTGTGCCATCTGTCAGTAACTAAAGTAATTTTAAAGGCTTTATTATGAGAAGAAAAGGGATAATAAATACTTAATATGAATGTACTTGGAAAATTTGAAACAGGAAATTGTATTTTATGTCTGTATTTTTAACTAATTGACGACCGAACGCGCAAACACGCAATTTTAAATTGTTACATGATTACGCAATGTTTGCTTTTTGCAGATTGAATTATTTTGGGGCACTTTCATAAATTAAGGTTACAGGGATTGATGTGAAAAACAATTAACACAGGAAAGTATTGCGAAATAACTTATTTTAAATAAATTTACATTTGTTAACCTTGTTAACCTTAGTTAAAACCAAAGCTTTCATAGACTTCGATTGATATTGAGATCGCAATTAATAATGAAGTCCCATCTCGCGCCAGTGTTTACAATTCGTACAATGAGTAGAAGCGTGGGCGTTGCAATCTCAGTGATGATCTGCGTGAGTGACGTCCTTCAGCACCGGCTTTTGAAGATAACAGAGTGATCGACCAACAGATGCGCGCAACTTATGCATTGGTATGAGTCAAGTATGAAAATACTACAGGACGCTCCACAAACGCAAACATATATACTGCCTGTGACAAAAATAATGTCAGTTGCAATGTCACAATGTCTGTTGCTAAATAATCTATAACCACTATATTTCTTTTGTTTAATAGTCGTTTAAAATAGAAGTGGAGTAAGTAGTAGCTAGATAGACGATAGCCGAGTGGTTGGGTGGTCGGAATTACGAGTCGAGAGACCCGAGTTCGATCCCCAGGTGGCAGGCTCGTACCAATAGGTTTTCAAAAACTTATGTACGAATTAGATCGTTGGCTTTTGGACATAAAGACGGCGACGGGCTCACCACCTGTCACTTTGTCCCGAAAATATCTTCGGTGGAAGGTAAGTCGAAGGTACTTAATTTTCTAGACTAGACCTCTGTTACCCCTGTATTGGGAATTGCGTGAAGATATTTTTTAATTGTTTTTTTATTTATAAAATAGAAGTGAAATATAATTAACCCATATCATATTAAATTTTTACAGTTTAATGTTTACTTACAAGTAATCATTCTATACATACTACGGGGAGTCGATGGATGCTGGTGCCTCGGAACCCTTTCTAGTAAAAACATGCGAAGGAGGCCTATGTTTAGCAGTGGAATATTAATAGGCTGTAAAGAAGCAAAAGAAAAGTAGTAAAAAGTCCCATAGACAGTAGTAATCAGTGGTTATAAGTGATAGCGATAAATGAAAACTAGCTAGTCAGAGGAAACAATTGGTTAATTTCCTTGGAAGGGACGATAGCCGAGTAGTTGGGTGATCAGAATTTGAATCAAGAGACCCGAGTTAGATCCCTAAGTGTTAGGCTAATGCCCATAGGGTTTTCTAAACATACGTTTACTTACTTTTTAACTTTCTTTTTAAAAGCGAGTTTATTGACTTTTAATAAGTTCGAGCCTAGCACATGAGGATCGAATACCTGACTCTTGACTTGAATTCCGATCACCCAACCACTAGGCTCTCATGCCTTTTTTGTATTAGAAGTACAGATATACTCGTATACGTAAATATTTAGCCAGTTTCTCGACCATACATGAATCTTTTTAATAATACAAGTTATGTCAGTAATAAAAACTTAAGAATCAATTATGATATTTTACCAACGCTCAGTGATCGTAAAAGGATTTACGAGTGTGTTGTGATGAATATGACCAATATAGTCGTTAATTATGTATATCTGGCTACTATTACTGTAGTTATATAGGAACACAGTAATTTCAATATACTTGTCTTTATTCAACACTAATGTATACTGTACTGTACATTATTTTTTCACTAGATCAAGTAGGTAGGGTACATCTCCGTGATATCCAACTTCAAATAGAATCTACGTACCTACCAACCCACCCAAGCCCTCTACCCGGAGGCCAAAGAGATCGGGAATTGCTTTAATGGACACCTGTCCACCCGAGAACCCGCGAAAGATCTGACTTTCTCTTCGCCGCCAAGCACATTTCGGCTGCAGAAAGCAGAGAAACGGGCCCATCATACGGACACTCCTCTTCCCTTTGAAGACCAAACTTAGCCGCATCAGCGGATACCTTCATAGTCGCAGATGATAGGGATAATGCGAATCGCAATACAAAAAGTCTCCTACTACTAACATGCACGCTCACGCATTCTGTGAGCTAACCAAAGTAAGCAGATTGATGATGGGCGTCATGGCCTAAGATCTATCTAACCAATACTTGTAAGGTAGTATCTAACCAATGTTAAGCGTGGCCAATAGGGCAAATCATCCTTCCGTGAGACGTGCTAGAGTGTTCTCGGGAGTTTCTAACAGTGGTAGAGCCACGCATCAACTTTTGTTGTTGCATGACTATGCCGGCTCGACCGGGAAGAACCACGGCCTCACAGAATACCGGCCTGAAGTAGAAGTCTTACAAACTTCTGTGTTTCGTCTGGTGAGTGCAGTTAACCAGAGCCCCCCCCCCTCCACCAATTCTGGGAGGGGGCTCTAAGGCCGACAACGCATTTGCTATGGCTCTGGTACTGCGGGTGTTCATAGGCGGCGGTAATCACTTACCATCACGTGAGCCACCTGCTCATTTGCCTCCCTATTCTATAAAAAAGCAGCATCCTCCGGACGGCCATGCAGGTTCTTGGTTGAGAACCGGTGTATAAGAATCTAGTAGAGAGAGATCGTCACGAGACGAGACGAGATAGGTTTAAGTAGTATATTAGACCGTCGCGTTATCAAGACTGGATGAATCAAATAATATTTGAAAGAAAGAAGAAAGAAAGAAAGTTTATTGATTGCCACAATTGTATACATATAAACAATTAAAAAGAACAATTTAAATAAATGGTTAGATAGCAGCAACGAAAAGGCATCCGACTCAGCAATATGCTGCAGCATTGCTACTGCAACGCTGATATTCTGTCGGTGCCGCTTGAATAATCCATGCGCGGTCTCCGACATAATACTTATTAACTAGTACAAAAGAAATTTAAAAAAATTTCGATTCTAAATCGACAGTAAATCGTAATCAATATTATTGGTATATATCTGCACGCAAATCCCAATACAGGGGTAGACAGAGGTCTAGTCTAGACAATTAAATCCCTTTGACCCACCTTCCACCGAAGATACGTTCGGGACAACATGACAGGTGGTGAGCCCGTCGCCGTCTGTACGTCTAAGCCAACGATATAATTCTTACATAAGTTTTTGAAAAAACCAATTGGTTCGAGCCTGCCTGGGGTCGAACTCGTTTCTCTTGAATCGAAATTTCGACCACGCAACCACTGACTATAGTGACTTAATTGTTTATAATATTAGTGTAGGTTCATGCAGTATATTGCATGAGCCTAACAATCTTCTATAGGGTTTAGATGGAAGACTTTGCAACGAAAACCAATTTTAATTTTTCTATTTGCGGTAAGTAGGTATATACTCTATATTGTATGAAGATGTTACAAAAGTATAATTATGTCTCATAAACCTACTTCGCTAATTTAAATAGTATACAAAGAAGTGTCAGCAAACTCTTATGATTTTAATTGTTCAATCTTTATACAAATAACTATATGGCAGAAATTTTATGTAATTATCTTCACGCTTTTCTCAAAACCAGAGCAGACAGAAACGCCTGGACCCTTTATCCTAGATTAAGTCCTTTCGACCCACCTTTCACAGAAGACAGTTTTAAGACAACGGGACAAGCGGTGAACCTGTCACCACTTTATGTCTAAGCCGACAATATGAATCGTACATGAGTTTTGAAAAGACTAGACATCGAAATCTCTCTTAACTCAATTTCCGATCACCCAAGAACTCAGCTGTCGCAACATTTTATATAATTATTATATGTCAATTCAGAGTCGGCAAATAAGCGACAGGCTCACCACCGATCACGTTGTGCCGGAAAATGTCGTCAGTAAAGGTGGTTCGAAAGGACTTAATGACTTGACTTCTGCTTAGCCCAGTATTGGTATTGGAATGGCGTGAAGACAAATATTTTATAAGTTCAATTCATATTACCCGGTTTTGTTAAATCTTCACGCAATTCCCAATACAGGGTTAGACAGAGACCTAGTCTAGACAATTAAGTCCCTGCGACCCACCTTCCACCGAAGATATTTTTCGGGACAACGTGGCAGGTAATGAGCCTGTCGCCGTCTTTATGTCCTAGCCAACGATAATAATCGTACATAAATTTTTGAAAAACCCAATGGTACGAGCCTGCCACCTGGGGATCGTACTCGGGTCTCTTGAAACGAAATTCCGACCACCTAACCACTCGGCTATCGGACTCATAAACGCCGTTATGTAAGTTAATATAAAGGCATAATCTGCAATATCAGCATAATCAGCCTATCCGTTCAGTTAACTCTTACCCAAACATTCCCTGACGTTCCTAAAAATATTATCAAGACAATAGTTATGCAAAATAATGTCTAGCTTTAAAAGCTCGCATTTTCGTATGATAAAGTGAGCGTAGGCTGTTATTTTGTCGTTGGGGAGAACAAATTATCTTACAAAGACTCTTTTATCCATGGTCCCTGGCCGCATTAACTAAATGCAAACATTTATTTTGAGCACTTGTCTTTTGTTAAATATATAACCGCTTACTTTGTAACGATAGTAAAGCAGAAGTCAGCATCCCTGTCTTTTATTTAACATTTAGCATCCTTATTAAGTTGCAGTCGCGAAATTAAGCAAATCTCTAATACAATTAGTTAATTTTAACTACTTCATAGATCCCCGAGCAAAATTAAACAACGAGTCAAAGAATAATTTATACTTTCGTTAAGCAAATGAAATCGTCTCAGAGCTAATCCATTTCATTGAATAAAAGTTATATTTTAAAACAAATTATCGCACAGCATATACACATTATGAATTGGGAATAACTTTTTGTATTTTTCCATAAGCGAGATGCACTCAACTATTTTTAAATTTATTATACTGCGGAGCTACGTTCAAAGTAAACAGACTGTAACGCACTTGAGTGGCCGAAGGATGGAGAATAAAGAAAAAAAAATATTCACTGATGGTGGGATAAACATGTTCAATGATAACAGACCGGTGACGGATATTAGCGTCTATGTTATGTTGTCAATGTTTGTGTGATTTGCTATCGCCAATACGCCAGCCAAATGTGGCAAATATGCCAAATCAGCTCTTCTTGAATGCAGCTCTTTTTCAATGGCTTCGGTGATCACCAGGTGACCCACTTCTACTGAGTTTTCCTACAAGAATTTGTATTTTTCTCGAAAGTACTTTAGTCTAGTAGTATTAAAGTTGTACAAAAATTACTTAGGGTTACTTAAAATTACTTAGGTTTTAAAATCTAAGGACTAAATTACCTGTTTTAAAGACCATAAAGACTTGAAATAGGATTATACGTCTGTAAAAGCTGAGGACGAAATCTTGTGATTTTCTTCGGATAAAATTGATGAATGAAATTATACTTGAATTTGTGGGAGTCGTTACCGAGTTTGATGTCGAAGGGGACCCTGTGCAGCGTATCCAGAAGCATTACTTCGGTTTTCTTGACACTAATTTTCAGACGAAATCTTCGACACGACTCATCGAAACTTAACATAGGTTCATGTAGACCCTCCGGGGATTCTGTCACGTGAGATATATCTTTAAAAGTTATTATTAAAAAGTAATAAACCGTTGAATAGAAATCAATGAAAAAATCGAATTATTATATTTTATAACTACGAGATGGAGTGAAGACTTGCAAAATGAAAGTTTTAGGGAGGCCTATAAGTTAAAGTAAAGTTAGTTTTAAAAGTTTTAAAGGAGGTTTGATTGGTTTGATAGGTAACCACGGCTATCGTGACTTAAAAATTTCAATCGTTTCTTTTTATATAATTATGAATGCAAATTAACATAAAGTGTATATAAAAATTTAACAAATTGTACAAAAGTAACCTCTCGGTATTTTACCTCGTCCTCTTTTAAGACACCGTGATGGTAAAAGCTATACACGTGATCCGTTTATGGACTGGAGGCTACCAAAACAAATTATGTACGATCGGGTCTCAGAAAGGAAATACGTACCGTCTAAAAACTATGTACTAGATGTTGTAGGCCCGGAGACCTTTACAGCTCTCTGGCCTGAAAATTTTAGAAGAAGAATGAAGGAGAAGAAGACTGCTGCTGTAAAGTCCCCTACAAACGAAAGAAGACTGCCGAAAATTGTTAAGAATCTAGGTTATTAGACTCTTTCCCACAATAAGAAACCCTGTCTAGAATCGCCATAAAATAGGCGCCATGTTTATGACTTCACGAATCAGTGACGTCCTCAGCCATAAAAAAATTTCGTACGGGTCGTGAAGTGAAAACTTGGCGACTACGGATCCTAATTTTAACATTATTAGAATACAATAGAATAGAATAAATTTAAATATTGTAATGCATACCTGATGTAATGCCTGGTAGATTAAGCCGGGTGTAGTTTGAAAAGCATAGTAGGTGATTATGGCAAACCCTCACGTACGGAAGAGGCATGTCGAGTGGACTTTTATAGGCTGTTATGATGACGATGATGAACATCAAGGAATAATTCTATGATACTACGCTGAAAATATGGTAGACATTTTAAGCATCCAAAAATAATCTTTTCACAATGGGGAAGAGCAACAATGTCTTGTCTGAATTACAGCCGACAATTTAACTGATGCGGGTGATATTTTATTCAAAACTTTTGTTCATTACTCTGTCAAAAAATGAGAAAAGTTATGAAGACTTTTTAAATCTCCGAGCATTTAAACGAAAATAACATTTTATTACACGATGAAGAAATATAAAACTATCTATCATTAATGAATTAACCACCAATAAGTGATGTTTTATACAGTCTTTAATAGGCGTTGAGGAAAAGTTAATCGAAGGGTTTGTATTATCTGCCTATCCCTTTTAAAATAACTGCGTTAAAATTGCGTAAAGAAATACGATTTGCCGGTTTAAAACTTATTCATAATCTTTTTTCAAGTTCCCTCACAGTATGTTTTTACAGCTGCATATGTGGTTAATGCAGAGCGCAATCATTATGAACAATTATAAAAAATTAAGAATAATTTATTGGATTTGGTTTTCTAAAAATTGTTACGTTAAGAGTATACATTAGCCCTGTGGTTGGGTGGTCGGAATTCGAGTCAATTGACCCGAGTTCGATCACCGAGGCTCGCCCCAATGGGTTTTTAAGAACACAACCTATCATGTTCCAAATATATCTTCGACTGAAGGTGGGTCGAAACTAGTTAATTGTCTATGTATTGGAATGGCGTGAAGATATGTTTTTTATTGCAACGCTTGTAATTTATGTGCCTGTGTTAGTATTATTATTAACATAAATTAACAATAAATAGTATTTTAAATTATATTTCAAAAGTTTTTGCTCGGTTCCCCGGGGCAGTCACTCAGTGAATTTAATTTCCAAAGATTCCATTGTCTGGTTGTAAATTGAGTTTTACGGAATATTCGATTCGATGACTATCAGCAATCAAAGTAATTTAATTTTCCTCTGAATGTCATTCTTCCCGTGATTTCTTATAAATATTGAGCGTGTAGGTAACAATACAACACAAAATATAAATAATGCAGTAATTTATTGCGTTGTTGTTAGTTTTAAAAGTTTTAAAGGAGGTTTGATTGGTTTGATAGGTAACCACGGCTATCGTGACTTAAAAATTTCAATCGTTTCTTTTTTATATAATTATGAATGCAAATTAACATAAAGTGTATATAAAAAATTTAACAAATTGTACAAAAGTAACCTCTCGGTATTTTCTAAGCTACGGCTACTAACTCGTACCTCGTCCTCTTTTAAGACACCGTGATGGTAAAAGCTATACACGTGATCCGTTTATGGACTGGAGGCTACCAAAACAAATTATGTACGATCGGGTCTCAGAAAGGAAATACGTACCGTCTAAAAAACTATGTACTAGATGCTGTAGGCCCGGAGACCTTTACAGCTCTCTGGCCTGAAAATTTTTAGAAGAAGAATGAAGGAGAAGAAGACTGCTGCTGTAAAGTCCCCTACAAACGAAAGAAGACTGCCGAAAATTGTTAAGAATCTAGGTTATTAGACTCTTTCCCACAATAAGAAACCCTGTCTAGAATCGCCATAAAATAGGCGCCATGTTTATGACTTCACGAATCAGTGACGTCCTCAGCCATAAAAAATTTCGTACGGGTCGTGAAGTGAAAACTTGGCGACTACGGATCCTAATTTTAACATTATTAGAATACAATAGAATAGAATAAATTTAAATATTGTAATGCATACCTGATGTAATGCCTGGTAGATTAAGCCGGGTGTAGTTTGAAAAGCATAGTAGGTGATTATGGCAAACCCTCACGTACGGAAGAGGCATGTCGAGTGGACTTTTATAGGCTGTTATGATGACGATGATGAACATCAAGGAATAATTCTATGATACTACGCTGAAAATATGGTAGACATTTTAAGCATCCAAAAATAATCTTTTCACAATGGGGAAGAGCAACAATGTCTTGTCTGAATTACAGCCGACAATTTAACTGATGCGGGTGATATTTTATTCAAAACTTTTGTTCATTACTCTGTCAAAAAATGAGAAAAGTTATGAAGACTTTTTAAATCTCCGAGCATTTAAACGAAAATAACATTTTATTACACGATGAAGAAATATAAAACTATCTATCATTAATGAATTAACCACCAATAAGTGATGTTTTATACAGTCTTTAATAGGCGTTGAGGAAAAGTTAATCGAAGGGTTTGTATTATCTGCCTATCCCTTTTAAAATAACTGCGTTAAAATTGCGTAAAGAAATACGATTTGCCGGTTTAAAACTTATTCATAATCTTTTTTCAAGTTCCCTCACAGTATGTTTTACAGCTGCATATGTGGTTAATGCAGAGCGCAATCATTATGAACAATTATAAAAATTAAGAATAATTTATTGGATTTGGTTTTCTAAAATGTTATATATTTTCTTTAAACCTATATTTGATTGATTTATATTGTTGGCTAGAGCATAAAGACGGCGATAGGTGACATTAAGTTTCAATCCCAATTCGAATTACTATTAGTAGTTATCAATCCAGAAAAAAGACTTTGGACTACTCTAGTATTGAAAATATAGAGATGACTACATCGTAAATTACAACAACTATCGACAGACGGCTTTCGACCATGAAACTGTTAAAATTAAGCAGACTGGTGTGTATGTTATAAATTCTTTATATACTATACTACCCTAAGGATATATATACTACCCTGTAGTATATATATTCTTTATATACAGGGGGCAGGTCTATTGTGTTAAACCAAATATAATAATAAAAATATGTTTCTACATTGTAATAGTTCTTATGACATATTCTTATTACTGTAAGAGGTTGCATTGAAATTTACTCAGAAACGTCATTAAGTTTAAGATATAAGTATATACCTACATAAGTTTTTGGAAAAAAAACTTATGTATGTATTTACACAATACACATTGGTACGAGCCTCCCACCTGGGGATCGAACTCGGGTCTCTTGACTCGAAATTCCGATTACCCAACCACTCGGCTATCGTGACTATCTTACCACTTACACCGTACCTATGAGTTTTAAAAAAAAACTTATGCACTAATTATATCGTTGGCTTGGACATTGAGCCGGCGATGAGCTCACTACCTGTCATGTCGTCCCAAAAATATCTTCGGTGGAAGGTGGGTCGAAACGTCTTAATTGTCTAGACCTCAGTCTACCCTTGTATTAGGAATAGCGTGAAGATATATATATCTTCTAACAAGTATGTACATCTACAAGAGTTGAGATGGAAGTCTCATTCTCCCGCGGAGAAACTTCTACATCGAAGTTTACTTTTCATTTCTACCGCGTGCGACATGAACACATGTATTTTTTTTATCATGCAAGATTTAGATTAAAAATCCTTATCTCATGTGACAACAATTTCGGAATGTAAGTTCAATTTGACAGGACAAAGACTTCGAGAAGCTCGAGTCGCGTGATATGTCACGACTAATTACTTAGGAGCACGCGAATTGTCGTCGCATGTGAAGTGTTATCAGACTATTAACAAACATCACTAGAATACGTTTTCTGGAGAAGTGCAGAGCTGTGTACATACATACATATTGGCCGGTTAAAGTCCATTGCAGGACATACGCCTCTCCCATAAGGAGGAGATCCCTTAATCGACACGCTTGTGAAGCTGATTGGCGATCGCAGTATCAGACCACTCGCACCTCAGATGCTGCTGCCCATCTTCGGTCTGATATTTTTAGAGGTGGTTAACCGCCAACTATCGGTCTTCATAACAATATTCAAGGCTGTTTCCCTTAGTCGCCTCTTACAACATCCTCGGGAAGAAAGGGAGTCGCAATATTCTTATGCCGTTACCACACGGTGTACGGAGCTGTGCACTCTAACTATATACGCATTTCAACTATATATTAATCAGCTTACTAATAACACTATCAAACGAACTCGTCATGTATCACAAGTTAATAATGTGGCAGGTAAATGTAAGCCCCGATAGCCGCAGGGATAAGTGATCAAATCCGGAGACTCGAGTTCCACCCTCTGGCTCGTACCAATAAGTTTTATTTTGTACACTAAGATGGCGTCATCACCACCGTTGTCAGTAGTAACATGTGGGTCCAAATGACTACTATTCTGACTTCATTAGTATTGGGAAATGAACGAAAATATAAAAAAACATCTATTTTTTATCATGATTATTTTTTCATCATGCTGCGTTAATACATATGTTTTCTATACTTAATTTTTTTTAATTGTCGTGATAAAGAAATGTGTCTAAAGTAATTATTTTAATTTTTTATCCATTTCTGAAGATTAAAAAAATATCTTCACGCAATTCCCACTACAGAGGTAGACAGAGATCTCGTCTAGACAATCAAGTGCCTTCGACCCTCCTTCCACGGAAGATATTTTCGGGACAACGTGACAGCCGGTCGCCGTCTTTTTGTGCAAGCCAACGATGAAATTCGTACATAAGTTTTTGAAAAACTCATTGGTACTGTCACCTGGGGATCGAACTCGGGTCTCTCGACTCCAAATTCCGACCACCCAACAACTCGGCTATCGTGACTTCCCTGAAACTTTCTTCTTTAAAATAAAAATACTGATATTCACGTATTATAACGGTTATTCACCCGTCCGGGAATCGAATCCGGGAGCTCAGAGCTGGTGACATCTTAAAAACTAGTCCACAGAGGTTGTCGATTACTACAGCAGTAAACCTACTTGTCAGTTCTATAACTCTTAAAGAGAGTTATAAAAGCTCGTTAAGAATTGAAGCTCTTTGTAAGTATTGGCTATTGCGAGGACAAGAAATAAAAATAACGGCTGTTTGTTATTACTCTGTAAACGTGTATTTTTAAGCACTATTTAAATTTCGAATTTTTAACTGTCCAGTCTCGAATTCCGATCACGAGTCGAAATACCCGAGTTCGATCTCCAGGTGGCAGGCTCGTACCAATCGGTGTTTTTATATTTTTCACCGATTCTTTAAGCGTGAGACTAGCCGATAGCAGAAGCGACGATAGCCGAGTAGAAGGGAAGTCGGAATTTCGAATCGAAAGATCCGAGTTCGATCCCCAGGTGGCAGGCTCGAACCAAGTGGTTTTTTTCAAAAACTTATATAAGAGCGACAAGCTGCCAGGAGTTTTCTGCAAGGAGTTTATTTTGAGTCTCAAAATAAACTCCGGTGAAATTTAGGTCGAAAGGCCTAAATTGTATAGAACTCTGGCTGCCCCTGTCATATTTATTCATATATATAAACATTCATGACTCGAATACAAGCATTTATTTTCATCACAAATATGATCTATCGCATCGTCGTAATTTTTTTTATTCTCCATAAATGAAACCATTCTGAATAAGCACTGTCGAAAAGAGATTTAAACGATTGAATTTAAAAAGATTAAGCAAAAGAGAAATTATGTAGTTTTGAGAGAGAGGGAGCATAACTTTCTCAATTTTAGACACTGATTTGATGAATCGTAGTAATAAATTCAAGCACTTCAATTCGGTTAATGAACGTAATACAATTTCTTTCCAGTCGCAGAAGCGCTATCTCAGTTTCCCACAACATATATTAGCGAGTTTCTCATTTTATAACAACTAATAGTAAGCTGGGTGGGGTAAAAATTCTCGAGTCACGGTGTTTGTAATGGAACTCCTCCGAAATGGCTCGAACGATCTTCGTGAAATTTTGTGTACATATTGATTAGGTCTGCGAATCACATAACATCTATTTTTCATCCCCCTAAATGTCCACCCCTATATTTTTTTATTTTTAGACGAGTCAAGTTCGATCTCCAAGGCTCACCACCTGTTACGTTGTTCCAAAAAATGTCTTCAGTGGAAGGTGGGTCGAAAGAACTTATCTGTCTACCTTTATTAGGAGTGGCGTGAAGATATATTTTTTTTATAAAAATGTATTTAATTATTGCATTTTACAAAGAGAGATTATTGCATTTTAATCGTTGTATGTGTTGCATACAAATAGACACCTCTCTACTAATCACGAATGTAACAACTTCGTCATTATGCATGTACGGTAAATCTCGTCGGGTTCCCCTTTCGAAAACGCCGTTGAAGCTGAAATGGAAACATATCAATCGAACATATAATTAGCATCAAAGCAAGTGAATAAGCTACGTATATAAAGTCACGATAGCCGAGTGGTTGGGTGGTCGGAATTTCGAGTCATGAGACCCGAGTTCGATCCTCAAGTGGCCGTACCAATGGGTTTTTCTAAAAACCTATGTACAAATTATATCGTTGGCTTGGACATAAAGATGGCGACGGGCTCACCACCTGTCACGATGTCCCGAAAATATCTTCGGTGGAAGGTGGGTCGAAGGGACTTAAATGTCTAGACTAGACCTCTGTCTACCCCTGTATTGGGAATTGCGTGAAGACATTTTTTTATTGTTTTTCCTGTGATTTATATTTTCATACCGAACGATGTTTTTTTATATAAAGGTAGAAGCCTTCCACCTGAGGCTTCGCTGGTGAGACCTACTACAAATGGTAGAAGACTAATTATTAACTCACATATGTACAATAGCCGTCGATTATGTCACGATATCCGAGTGGTTGGGTAATCAGAATTCGAGTCGAGAAGAACTCGGGTCGAGTTCGATCCCCAAGGCTTATTTACGATTTAGATCGTTAGTTTGGACATGAAGACAGTCATGTTGTCCATCTCAAAATATACCTGATCAATATTCAGCAATCTGGTAACGGATAGCAGCATCTACGGTGCGAAGTGTCTGGTGCTGCGATCGCCTATCCGCTTGCCAAGTCTGGTGATCATGACAAACCCTCACGTACGGGAGACGCCTGTGTCGAGTGCACTTTTAGAGGCCATAATGATGACGATGATGAACATCAAAGAACATATAATACTGCGCTCAAAATATCGTAGACATTTTAAGCATACGAAAATGATTTTTTCACAATAGGGAAGAGCAACAATGTCTAATCTTGTCTGAATTACAGCCGACAATTTAACTGAAGTGTGTGATATTTTATTCTTAACTTTTGCTCATTACCCTATCAAAAATGAGAAAAGTTATGAAGACCTTTTAAATCTCCGAGCATTTAAACGATAATAAAATTTTATTTCACCATGAAGAAATATAAAACAATCTATCATTTATGAATTAACCACCACTAAGTGGTGGTTTTATACAGTCCTAAATAGGCGTTGGGGAAAAATTAGTCGAAGGGTTTGTATAGTCTGCCTATCCCCGTAAAAAATACGTGAAGAGATAAAATACGATTTTCCGGTTTCAATCCGGTTAAATCTAATCATAATCTTTTTTCAAGTTCCCTCATAGTATATTTTTACAGCTGCATATGTGGTTAATGCAGAGCACAATCATTATGATCAATTATAAAAATATTAGAGTAATTAAATGGTTTTGGGTTTCTAAAAATTGTTACGTTAAGAGTTCACAATAGCCCTGTGGTCGGAATTCGAGTCAATGGACCCAAGTTCGATACCCACTGCTTGTCCCAATGGGTTTTTATATCTAATGTACGAATTATATCGTTGGCATGGACATTAAGACGGCGACGGGCTCAGAACCTATCACGTTGTTCTTCGGTTGAAGCTGGGTCGAAACAATTGTCTCAGTGTTAGAAATGTCATAAAGATATGACTTTTATTGCAACGCTTGTAATTTATGAGCCTGAGTTAGTGTTATTTTTAACATAAATTAACATAAATAGTGTTCTAAATTATATTTTAAAAGATTTTGCTCGATTCCCCGGGGCAGTCACTCAGTGAATTTAATTTCCAAAGATTCCATTGTCTGGTTGGAAATTGAGTTTTACGGAATATTCAATTCGATGACTATCAGCAATCAAAGTAATTTAATTTTCCTCTGAATGTCGTTCTTCCCGTGATTTCTTATTCCCAAATATTGATCGTGTAGTGTGACAATACAACACAAAAATAGAAATAATGCTGCAATTTATTGCGTTGTTGTTAGTTTTTAAAATTAATACTTCTTTACCAAGTCACGATACCCAAGAGGAGGGTTAGTCGGGTTGTTCCGTATTATATTGTATAAAAAAATATATCGTCACTCCTTTGCTACACAGGGGTAGACAGAGGTCTAGACAATTAAGTCGTATCGAACCAACTTTCACCCAAGATATTTTGGGACATCGGGACAGTTGGTGAGCCCGTCGCCGTCTCTATGCCCAAGCCAACAATATAAATCTAACATAAGTTTGAAAAAAAACATTGGTATGTGCCTGCCGCCGGGGGACCGAGCTCGGGTCTCTTGACTCGATTTCCGATCACCCAACCACTCGGCTATCGTGAGTAGTTAATTAAATTAAGTAACTTATGTGGAAAAGTCGAGCAGCGGCTTATGCTGCTGTAAAAATTAACCTTTTCGACGGGATCTTGCGTAATGATCATTAAGTTAGAGTAAACAATTAAAAAGAGTTTCCTTAATTCCAATTAAAAAGTAGTTTCATACGATGTCAAAGGGTTTTCCCCGGGTTATTGAATGCTGCGATGAAAAAAAATATATAATCATTTTGTACTAACTATGCTACATTCTTAAGTGCTTCAAGTGTTTTTAAGTATTTATTGTTTTTTTTTATATAAAGGTAGAAGCCTTCCACCTGAGGCTTCGCTGGTGAGACCTACTACAAATGGTAGAAGACTAATTATTAACTCACATATGTACAATAGCCGTCGATTATGTCACGATATCCGAGTGGTTGGGTAATCAGAATTCGAGTCGAGAAGAACTCGGGTCGAGTTCGATCCCCAAGGCTTATTTACGATTTAGATCGTTAGTTTGGACATGAAGACAGTCATGTTGTCCATCTCAAAATATACCTGATCAATATTCAGCAATCTGGTAACGGATAGCAGCATCTACGGTGCGAAGTGTCTGGTGCCGCGATCGCCTATCCGCTTGCCAAGTCTGGTGATCATGACAAACCCTCACGTACGGGAGACGCCTGTGTCGAGTGCACTTTTAGAGGCCATAATGATGACGATGATGAACATCAAAGAACATATAATACTGCGCTCAAAATATCGTAGACATTTTAAGCATACGAAAATGATTTTTTCACAATAGGGAAGAGCAACAATGTCTAATCTTGTCTGAATTACAGCCGACAATTTAACTGAAGTGTGTGATATTTTATTCTTAACTTTTGCTCATTACCCTATCAAAAATGAGAAAAGTTATGAAGACCTTTTAAATCTCCGAGCATTTAAACGATAATAAAATTTTATTTCACCATGAAGAAATATAAAACAATCTATCATTTATGAATTAACCACCACTAAGTGGTGGTTTTATACAGTCCTAAATAGGCGTTGGGGAAAAATTAGTCGAAGGGTTTGTATAGTCTGCCTATCCCCGTAAAAAATACGTGAAGAGATAAAATACGATTTTCCGGTTTCAATCCGGTTAAATCTAATCATAATCTTTTTTCAAGTTCCCTCATAGTATATTTTTACAGCTGCATATGTGGTTAATGCAGAGCACAATCATTATGATCAATTATAAAAATATTAGAGTAATTAAATGGTTTTGGGTTTCTAAAAATTGTTACGTTAAGAGTTCACAATAGCCCTGTGGTCGGAATTCGAGTCAATGGACCCAAGTTCGATACCCACTGCTTGTCCCAATGGGTTTTTATATCTAATGTACGAATTATATCGTTGGCATGGACATTAAGACGGCGACGGGCTCACAACCTATTACGTTGTTTTTCGGTTGAAGCTGGGTCGAAACAATTGTCTCAGTGTTAGAAATGTCATAAAGATATGACTTTTATTGCAACGCTTGTAATTTATGAGCCTGAGTTAGTGTTATTTTTAACATAAATTAACATAAATAGTGTTCTAAATTATATTTTAAAAGTTTTTGCTCGATTCCCCGGGGCAGTCACTCAGTGAATTTAATTTCCAAAGATTCCATTGTCTGGTTGTAAATTGAGTTTTACGGAATATTCGATTCGATGACTATCAGCAATCAAAGTAATTTAATTTTCCTCTGAATGTCGTTCTTCCCGTGATTTCTTATTCCCAAATATTGATCGTGTAGTGTGACAATACAACACAAAAATAGAAATAATGCTGCAATTTATTGCGTTGTTGTTAGTTTTTAAAATTAATACTTCTTTACCAAGTCACGATACCCAAGAGGAGGGTTAGTCGGGTTGTTCCGTATTATATTGTATAAAAAAATATATCGTCACGCCTTTGCTACACAGGGGTAGACAGAGGTGTAGACAATTAAGTCGTATCGAACCAACTTTCACCCAAGATATTTTGGGACAACGGGACAGTTGGTGAGCCCGTCGCCGTCTCTATGTCCAAGCCAACAATATAAATCTAACATAAGTTTGAAAAAAAACATTGGTATGTGCCTGCCGCCGGGGGACCGAGCTCGGGTCTCTTGAGCACCCAACCACTCGGCTATCGTGAGTAGTTAATTAAATTAAGTAACTTATGTGGAAAAGTCGAGCAGCAGCTTATGCTGCTGTAAAAATTAACCTTTTCGACGGGATGGTTACTCAGATCTTGCGTAATGATCATTAAGTTAGAGTAAACAATTAAAAAGAGTTTCCTTAGTTCCTCATACGATGTCAAAGGGTTTTCCCCGGGTTATTGAATGCTGCGATGAAAAAAAATATATAATCATTTTGTACTAACTATGCTACATTCTTAAGTGCTTCAAGTGTTTTTAAGTATTTATTGTTTTTTTTTAGTGCTTATTTAGCTGTATTTAGTTATCGCGTTCTTCACGAACATTGTCCACGAGAGCTACTGCCGACAATCTGTGTTACAGTTTGGCAGATTTTAAATGTAAACATTGTGTGTACTTGGCTAAAAAATAAATTGATTAAAATAAAAAAAATGTGTATCATTATAAACTGTGCAGTGTTATCATGGCTAACCAAAAACGAGACGTGAAGATTTGCTAGATGATCTCGTGATTGTGTGCTTTGATGCTTTGAACAATGCTGAACGAATGAATGAAGACCGAATGACGAAGAAAATGTACAGCGTGAAAGTTAACAGTAAAAAAAAAATTGAAGTAGACCAATACTAACTTTCGAAGACCATGTGAACAAATTGCTCGAAGATGGAGGGTCAAGAGTACTCAGATACTAGACATCCATGAAGAAAACCTTGAAAGAAAGAAGCGACATACCTCTTTCGGTTCTTTCAAATTCAACATTAAGGATCGTGACACTTATTTATTTTTATTTATTATTATCTTATGCTTCGTACGAAAATTGAGGTAATCGGAGGCTCCCTTCTCTTCCACTCCCTTTTCTCTTCTTGCTCTTTCAGCAAATACAGGTATCCAACTCCAGATGAACATGGGTATCGGGAATCGATATCCAAGTAAACCATGCTGGTTTATCTTTTTCGTTTCGTTGGAGAGAAACCTACATGGTAATTTTTATTAAAAACCAATTTAGTTTTTCTTTAACTGTTATTCTGTTTCTAACCATTTTACATTATGTATTACGTATTTTAATTAAGTAATACAAAATAAATAAAAAGGTAAATTCGCTAAGAGTAACATTGCTCTTATTTTAGTTTTTAGCACTCAGACCGCATTTGCTGAATGCATTTACTTAAAGCGCTCGTCTGAATTTAGCAATTTCAACTACTTTAAGAATCTAGACGTTTTGAATGGTAAACACAAGAAAATCTTCTATAATTAAATATATAATGCGTGAGTGATCCCGTAGATCACTATCGATTAGGGGTGATAATGAAGTATTTACGTCAAAAAGTTATAAGTAGTGCGTAATCGTATATCAAATAAAATAAGTGGTATTATTTTTTATTTTTAAAGTTGTATATTTGGATAAACGCCGAAATAATTAAGAAACTTTTGATGTTCATATTTTAATGTTTCTCCTTTGTACCTTTCGTTATTTAAAATATAGTCTTTTGATTATCGAGAACAAAGAGAGAAAGTTTGCAGAGTAGAAATTAATTTTGTAAATATCTTACTATTATTATTATCTTAAATCCTCATATTTGTTTCAATGAAACGAATACTTTTTAAATTAATATCTGATCCAAAGCATAGTAACATAGTTTGCTCGTCTAACTTTTTGGAATTTATTCGGAATAAAACTGACCTTTCAGATTTGCTTTCACAAACTTGTAAAAGATCTGTACTAAACAGGTCCATTTGATAACAACATTAAAACCAATTTAGTTTTTCTTTAACTGTTATTCTGTTTCTAACCATTTTACATTACGTATTACGTATTTTAATTAAGTAATACAAAATAAATAAAAAGGCAAATTCGCTGAGAGTAACATTGCTCTTATTTTAGTTTTTAGCACTCAGACCGCATTTGCTGAATGCATTTACTTAAAGCGCTCGTCTGAATTTAGAAATTTCAACTACTTTAAGAATCTAGACGTTTTGAATGGTAAACACAAGAAAATCTTCTATAATTAAATAGATAATGCGTGAGTGATCCCGTAGATCACTATCGATTAGGGGTGATAATGAAGTATTTACGTCAAAAAGTTATAAGTAGTGCGTAATCGTATATCAAATAAAATAAATGGTATTTTTTTTTATTTTTAAAGTTGTATATTTGGATAAACGCCGAAATAATTAAGAAACTTTTGATGTTCATATTTTAATGTTTCTCCTTTGTACCTTTCGTTATTTAAAATATAGTCTTTTGATTATCGAGAACAAAGAGAGAAAGTTTGCAGAGTAGAAATTAATTTTGTAAATATCTTACTATTATTATTATCTTAAATCCTCATATTTGTTTCAATGAAACGAATACTTTTTAAATTAATATCTGATCCAATGCATAGTAACATAGTTTGCTCGTCTAACTTTTTGGAATTTATTCGGAATAAAACTGACCTTTCAGATTTGCTTTCACAAACTTGTAAAAAGATCTGTACTAAACAGGTCCATTTGATAACAACATTAAGGGCAATAAGCTTCTTTTTTTTAAATTACTTTAAAATTTGAGAGAGAATATAAAATTTCATAATAACGAAAAAGGAGAAATAATACATACTTCTTAAAATAAATAAAGCCGCATCGGTTGTAAGCGAGAAGGAGCATTACTCTATCAATTCTAGACACTGATTTGATGAATTATAGTAATAAATTCAAGCACTTCAATTCGGTTGATGAACGTAATACAATTTCTTTCCAGTCACAGAAGCGCTATCTCAGTTTCCCACAATATATATTAGCGAGGTTCACATTTTATATCAACTAATAGTAATGTATAGTAATTTATAGAAGCAGAATAGTAGTAGCAGGGTGTGCAATTTAAAACCAAAAACGGAAGAATCGAGGACACTTTCATTTGAAATTTCGAACGGAGAACAGTAACGTATAAACGTCAATAAAGGTTTTCATAAGACAAGAGCAATTCTATCATTTACCAACGCCTACGTTCTATTTTCCGAATATACCAGAATAAATTGAAGTGAAAAATTTGTTATTCAAATAAATAAAATAAGTATATATCTTCCACGCAATTCCCAATTAAGTCTCTTTGACCCACCTTCCACTGAAGACATTTTCGTGACAACGTGTGATGTGATGAGCCTGTTACCGTCTTTATGTCCAAGCCAACTATATAACTCGTACATAAGTTTTTTGAAAAACTCATTGGTACTAGCCTGCCACCTGGGAATCGAACTCGGGTCTCTTGACTCGAAATTCCGACCACCCAACAACTCGAATATCGTGGCTCTTAATTCTTCCAATTCGAAATAAAACACATATGTCTGTAACAAGTACCTTTAAAAAAGTTTCTTCTCATTCAGACATGCTACAAAAATTACATAGTTGCACTCCCAAGTATGGCATAAATAGTCACTCAAGCCTTATTTCCTTCTATTTCCAATAAAAATATAGTCACGATAGATGTAGTGTAATTGGATGATCGAATATCCAGTCAAATTCGATCCCCAAAGTTCACCACCAGTCACGTAGTCCAAAAAATGTCTTCGGTGGGAGGTGGGTCGGAAAATCTTAATTGTCTAGACCTCTGTCTAGGGGTAGAGGTCTAGTCTAGAGTAGGGTAGGATGCATCATTTAAACCAAAAACGGAAGAATCAAGGACACTTTCATTTGAAATTTCGAACGGAGAACAGTAACGTATAAACGTCAATAAAGGTTTTCATAAGACAAGAGCAATTCTATCATTTACCAACGCCTACGTTCTATTTTCCGAATATACCAGAATAAATTAATGATTTAAGTGAAAAATTTGTTATTCAAATAAATAAAATAAGTATATATCTTCCAAGCAATTCCCAATTAAGTCTCTTTGACCCACCTTCCACTGAAGACATTTTCGTGACAACGTGTGATGTGATGAGCCTGTTACTGTCTTTATGTCCAAGCCAACTATATAACTCGTACATAAGTTTTTTGAAAAACTCATTGGTACGAGCCTGCCACCTGGGAATCGAACTCGGGTCTCTTGACTCGAAATTCCGACCACCCAACAACTCGAATATCGTGGCTCTTAATTCTTCCAATTCGAAATAAAACACATATGTCTGTAACAAGTACCTTTAAAAAAGTTTCTTCTCATTCAGACATGCTACAAAAATTACATAGTTGCACTCCCAAGTATGGCATAAATAGTCACTCAAGCCTTATTTCCTTCTATTTCCAATAAAAATATAGTCACGATAGCCGAGTGGTTGGGTGGTCGGAAATTCGAGTCAAGAGACCCCAATGTACCCCTATCATATTACTATATAGATTTAAACATTCAAAACTGGATCCCCAGGTGGCAGGCTCGTACCAAAGTGTTTTTCAAAAACTTACGTACGGATTACGAGTGTGTCGTTGGCTTGGACATGAAGACAGCGACGGGCTCACCACCATTGACCTTGTCCCGAAAATATCTTCGGTGGAAAGTGGGTCAAAGGGTCATAATTTTCTAGACCTCTGTCTACCCCTGTGTTAGAAACGGCGTGAAGATAATTTCTTTTTAATAAAAATATATTTAATTATTGTATTTCACAAAGAGACACAATTTGTATGTCTTGCATACAAATAGACGCCTCTCTACTATTTACCGATATAACAATTTCATCATTATGCATAAATCATAAATCTCAACGCGTTCCCCTTTAGAAAACGTCGTTGAAGCTGAAATCAAAACACATCAATCGAAGATATAAATAGCTTCAAAGCAAGTGAATAAGCTACGAATATAAAGACAGAAGCTCTCCGTTTGAGGCTTCGATGGCGAGTAACATAAATGGTAGAAGGCTAAATATCAATTCATATATGTACAATAGCCGTCAATTAAGTCACTTAAGCCGAGTGGTTGGGTAATCGGAATTCGAGTCAAGAGACTCGTGCCAATGGTTTTTTCAAAACTTATGTAAGATTTATATCGTTGGCTTGGACTTGTTAAAAAAGTCACCATAGCCGAGTGGTTGGGTGGTCGGAATTTCGAGTCAATAGACCCGAGTTCGATCCCCAGTTGGTAGGCTCGTACCAATGGGTTTTTCAAAAACTTATGTACGAATATCGATGGCTTGGACATAAAGGCGGCGACGGGCTCACCACCTGTCACGTTGTCCCGAAAATATCTTCGGTGAAAGGTGGGTCGAAGGGACATAATTGTCTAGACTCGACCTCTGTCTACCCCTGTATTGGGAATTGCGTGAAGATATTTATTTTTTTTATTTGGACATAAAGACAGCGGCCGGCTCACCATATCTCACGTTTCTCCAAAAATGGGTGGGTTGAAAGTACATAATTGTCTAGAACTCTGTTAGAACCCTGTATTAGGAATGGCATGAAAATATCTATTTATTTATGATTTACCCGAAAATCTTATTATTTGCCATAGTGTATTCGTTTTGAAGGAAAATCGGTCCCAATCAGTCCCCATGAGGTAGGTTCGTGCCATCTGACTCACCACCCGGCACGTTGTACCAAAATAACCTCGATTTGTGACCATCCCAGTGCTGAGAACAAGGGTTAAAGTTTCTTTGTTATTTTGTTTTGACAATAATCTTTAATATTTAATTATTTAGGCACGTGAAATCGCCTTTATATAAATATATGACTGGCTTTCGAAGACCATGTGAGCAAATTTTTCGAAGCGGTGAGGATCAAACGTACTCGGATACCTAGACGTGTGTGTGTGAAGAAAATGTATGAGGGTCATGACACTTGGCGATCTGATCCGTCTGTCTACTCTATCAGTGATTGCGTGAAGATACCTAAGGAAGGCTATTATTAAAAAATGTTAGTCGAAGGAGACTCCGTCTGTCCTAATTCCTTCGCTTTCCTAATTGCCAGTTCCTCTGGTATTGCTACGGTGTTAGTGGTCAACTACCGTCAGGTGAACCGCCATTCCCAATACAAGGGTAGGCAGAGGACCCAACTTCCTCCGAAGACATTTTTTGGGATAACTGTTACCTGGGGATTGAACTCGGGTCTCTTGACTCCGAATCTCAACCACTCGGCTATCGTAACTCAGTTGAACCGATTGATCGTTTGCCCCTTCACCAAATTCTGCAACCTTGTAACTTAGATCCTGCAAGTTTGTAACAATACTTATCCGACAATGTAAGAATAACAATGTCATATAAGTTGCATCGATATCTAAATTGCAAATTGTGTCAACTGCTATCTCACAACTGCTATGCTATTTGCATATTGCAAGCGGTATACAAATAATGGAAATAATTGTTAAGACTCGAATCGCTTATATCTATGTATGTTTCTTTAAATAAATTAAATATATTTAATGTAACTTGGTTAATAATTTTACTTTGGAAGTTAGAAAAACTATCTTTCAGCCTTGCTGGACATTACATAATAGATATTATCCTAATCTACTAATGAAATAAAATTCTAATCTACTCTTCTTCTTCTTCTTTCCAGCCTATCAGGAGCCCACTGCTGAACAAATGCCTCCTCCAGAATTCACCACAAAGAATGATCTTTCTAATAAAAGTCTTATAATAATCTACTCTACTAATGTAACTGAAAAATATAAAAAAGTATAGGATGAAATTGTTAAATGTAAAAGAATATAGAAAAAATATTATTACTATTACTAACCTCGCCTAACCTCGCTTCTCCGGATGAAGCTTTTACTTCAGGCGTGTTGTCTTAAGCACACACACTTTTTTAAAAAAAAAGATCGTAAGGGATTTTGTACCCTATTTCTCTATATTTCCAATTTTAGTGTGCAATGATATTGATAGCGTTCTGCAAATGCATTTTCAGTTAAATTATGAAACGCGTTGTTTTTTCTTCTAGCTTTATTTAGTTTTAACTGCAGATTTTTTTACTTTCAATCTTCAATATTCTTCACATTCAGAGCCGAATGGTTGGGTGACCGGAATTCCGGTGAACAGACTGGAATTTGATCTCCACGAGGTAGGTTTGTGCAATGATTATTTTAAAACTTTCATATCTACTATTTGTATCGAAGGCTTGGGCACAGTGTATAACAAGCTCTCCACCAGCCACAAAGTAATTATTTAGGCACTTGAAATAATATCTTTTTCCTTTTTTACAAAAGCACAGATATTGTTTAAAATTATAACATCAAGCTGATTTAACCCGATAGTCTGATTGCCAGTAACCCTCCATTTGATGGCAAGGATCGTGAGTTACAATCTCGCTAGGTACGAAAATTTGTATGATGAATTTAAATGTTGTACTCAAGTCATGAATGTTTATATAAACATTTATCTATATAATGTACGTCTACGTTGGTAACTAAACTGTCTAGATACATGAGGTATTGGAAAATGCATGAAGATAAAAAATCGAGCATTAAAAAATATTACTTATATATAATTTAGAGCTTTAAGCTTCGTTAAGTTTATAGAAACAAGTACAAGCGTTGTTTAATTCCATTCAAACGTCTTCAGCTGTAATAACTGTGAACGGCTCGTGTTCGTTCTATTTATTCAAAGTTCTTAATGAACGGGTTCGACAACTGTAATAGAACGTGGAGGTATTTTCTTAGAAACATGAGAGAAAGTTACTCGTATCTGGCTTAATAATAAATGAACATTAAAAAAAATATTTAAAGAAAGAAGTTTTGTAATCAATCTCTTCATTTTCACGTAAGGCTCCATCTTGCCTTTTACTCTACTTTTGAAGAGGAAGAGCTTAGTAGGATGTGCCCTTTACTCAGTCTCAAACATATGCCATGATATTCATGTAGAAAAAATCCACACCAAAATTCAGCATACTGGTGACAAGCCAGCGGCACCTATGTTGTAAGTTGTCTCGTATACGATCGAAAACACGTTTGCCATGCGTGCTGATCGAACTCGAGTCTCTTGACTCAAAATTACGTCCACACAACCACTCCGCTATCGTGACTTCTGATATTTTTGTGTAGTACCTGATTGTGTTAGATTAACCTCTAATAGTAGTAGAATTACTGTTGTTTGCAAGAAAAGCAAGACGAGGATGAAAAGGAAACTGGCTATGTGATCAAAATGGAACAAAAGAGAACAGTCCAATAGGCAATAAATATTTACTACAGCCTATCTGTAAACAACTTTAATCAATGGATGTAACAGATACGTTCCTACATCTGAATAATAAGATGGAGTAACACACTACATGAAATTGCACTTACCGTGTGACTACGTCGTAAGATTATAGAACCCCATCCTATCGTATCGTGAGAAGCGTCTAAGAGAAATACCTTCCAAATATTGCTGACTAACGACATATGGCTGGTTATTCAGGTATCTGTCAGTCTGGTAAGGTAAAGCCTTAAAAGTATAATTGGCTGCCGACAGATAGCGCGATAATTATCTCAAAATATCAGATCAAAATTCAGGACAGGTGTAGTCCACTTGCACAGCTATTGTAAACCATGTAACACCTTACAGGAGAGGCATATCTTGTAGTAGACGTTGAAAAGCTGTATGTATGTTATTAAATTAAAGAGAAAAAAGTTAAAATTTCAACTGATACGGGTGGGATTCGAACCTGCGACCTCCGCCGATCCGTGGCGAGGCTCTTACCTCCGAGCCATCGTGTCTTACACGCATGTATGTGTTCAGTATTGGAACACAAACAGAATGCTGCTTAGACGTAATTTAATTTGGGTTTACAGGTATAAAATAGATCTCTTAAAGTTCCTTAAAAAAAGTCACAATAGCCGAGTGGTTAGGTGGTCGGTGACTCGAGCTTTGAAAACATCTCACTAAACAAAAGCAGAAATTATAGAATTTGATTTCATATTTAATAAAAAAAACACTCACATTTCTAACAAAATACGAGAATAACATTACGAAGAATAATACGAAGGAGCGATGTCGAGAGACCGTGTACACAATCCTCTTATTATGCTAAATAGCTCTTCGTAAATGATATGCCGGTTACGAGTTGCGGAATATTTATATACCCTATGATTACAAATTAAACGTTGCAATGTTTTACTTCTGTTTTTATTTTGTAAATCATCTCTTTTTTACGGGTCTTAATTTTTGCCTGTATTCGAAATTTTCAAAAGTCTTTGTCAAGGATATCCCCAGTTTCTCAAAAATAATTCAGAAAGATTGTTAAGCCTTCTAATATTTAGAACGTAGCACACTAAAATATATTTCCACCAAGGGAAAATAACACTCCATTGTTCAAATTTTTCAAATTAAAACAAAAACATTATTAAAAACAACTGTAATGCCATATCGAAAAAATAACTTGAGATTTGTCATAAACTGTTTCAATCGTTAACACATACATACATAAAGGCCCGTTTAAAGTCCACTGCAGGATATAGTCCTCTCCCACAGGGAAGATTTGACATAATGGCCACGCTTGGCAAGCGGATTGGTGATCGCAGTACCAGACCACTCGCACCTCAGACGCTGCTGCCCACCTTCGGTCTTATATTTTTGGAGATGGTTACCCCTGTCTGAATCGCCTCTTACGACATCCACAGGAAGAAAGGGAGTGGTAATATTCGTAGAACGTTTCCACACGGTAACCATAGTTAACATCTACCTAAAAATTATTATAAAAATTGTCTTAAAACTATATGGCCAAGTGATACAATATGTCACGTAAGGGTAAAATGTAATCTACAATTATTGTCTCACGTTCAAATTAACACTAACAAAACGTTGACAGTGAAGGTAATTTTCTTAACTAAGAACGACGTGGTAGAAATGAGCTCCGAGCGTATTTCATGCGTCAAATGAATGTAGCAGCAAAGATTTTAATAAGCGTTTGGCAAACGAGAGCAATTTATCAATCTAGGGTTGTCAAATTAATTAAGAAATAAAATAGATTAAAAAAAAAATATCTTCACGCAATTCCCAATACAGGAACTTTAAAATGCAGACAATAATATACCCAATATCCATGGCTTAATGAAATAATTGCGCTAGGTCACGTCTTGTAGTTGAGAAGTAAGACAGAGACATAGTTGTTACACAGCAGGTTTGCGACTGTACGTATAGACAGAAGACAGAAGTATAATATACTTAACGTAGGATTAATTCATTTTCTAATAATAAATAAAGTAAATATCTTCACGCAATTCCCAATACAGGAACTTTAAAATGCAGACAATAATATACTTAACGTAGGATTGATTCATTTTCTAATAATAAATAAAGTAAATATCTTCACGCAATTCCCAATACAGGAACTTTAAATGCAGACAATAATATACTTAACGTAGGATTAATTCATTTTCTAATAATAAATAAAGTAAATATCTTCACGCAATTCCCAACACAAGGATAGACAGAGGTCTAGTCTAAACAATTAAGTCCCTTCATCCTACCTTCCGAAACAACGTGGTAGTGAGCCCGTCGCCGTCTTTATGTCCAAGCCAACGATATAATTCGTACATATGTTTTTTGAAAAACCCATTGGTACGAGCCTGTCACCTGGGGATCGAACTCAGGTATCTCGACTCGAAAACCCTTGGCTATTGTGACCTAATAATGAAATAGAACTGAAATAATTTATAAAATTATCACTTTTAATAACTCACTCTGAATTTGAAGGTGGCCTTCAAACAAAAAACAGCGAGTGTTAAATGTGTAGGTGACCCTACACATTTAACACTCGCTGTTCCCTACGCCACATTAATTTTCACGGATTTGCGTTCTATGAATACCTATTGCCTAATTTGTAATTACGGATGATACTTGTGGTGCGATAAAGTACTTGCTTTAATTGATTTTAGTTAATTTTACAAACGTTTTGTCGATTGTTTATTGAATTAAATCATTATTTACTTTAATGTGTTTTCATTTAGGCTTCGTCATATTTTCACTAAACGTATTTGACGACATCCGTGGCCGACTAGCGTATACAACGGTTTTAAAGGTGTCGCCAGCTCTGTCTGTGGTCCCGGGGTCGATTATCGGACCGATATAAAAACACTTCTACTTTTGTATATTGTCTCGGGTCTTCGGGTGTTATCTTATTTGTTTCTGTTTTTATAAGAGTTATTCATAATATGTCATTGTGTTAGTTTAGATTATACAGTTATTGTAGATTATACATTACGCTATAGTTTTATTGAACAAAAAAAGGGAATATTTTAGTTATATAAACGTGAAGATAGGCAAAATAAGCTATCTAATACAGCATAGTATATTATTACTTCAATACATTTAAAATTACCGACAGAAATATATTAAAAATGGGATTCATATAAATTTTAAAACCAAATAAAATCACTATGTATATAATGTTTTTCACAAATATTATACTGTTATTATTATTAAAATACTAGCTAAAAATATCTTCACGCAATTCCCAATACAGGGGTAGCCAGAGGTCAAGTCTAGACAGTTAAGTCCCTTTGACCCATCTTCCACCGAAGATATTTTCGGGATAACGTGACAGGTGGTGAGCCCGTCGCCGTCTCTATGTCCAAGCCAACGATGAAATTCGTACATAAGTTTTTGAAAAACTCATTGATACTGCCACCTGGGGATCGAACTCGGGTATCTCGACTCGAAAACCCAACTACTTGGCTATTGTGACCTAATAATGAAATAGAACTGAAATAATTTATAAAATTATCACTTTTAATAACTCACTCTGAATTTGAAGGTGGCAACCCTACACATTTAACACTCGCTGTTCCCTACGCCACATTAATTTTCACGGATTTGCGTTCTATGAATACCTATTGCCTAATTTGTAATTACGGATGATACTTGTGGTGCGATAAAGTACTTGCTTTAATTGATTTTAGTTAATTTTACAAACGTTTTGTCGATTGTTTATTGAATTAAATCATTATTTACTTTAATGTGTTTTCATTTAGGCTTCGTCATATTTTCACTAAACGTATTTGACGACATCCGTGGCCGACTAGCGTATACAACGGTTTTAAAGGTGTCGCCAGCTCTGTCTGTGGTCCCGGGGTCGATTATCGGACCGATATAAAAAACACTTCTACTTTTGTATATTGTCTCGGGTCTTCGGGTGTTATCTTATTTGTTTCTGTTTTTATAAGAGTTATTCATAATATGTCATTGTGTTAGTTTAGATTATACAGTTATTGTAGATTATACATTATGCTATAGTTTTATTGAACAAAAAGGGAATATTTTAGTTATATAAACGTGAAGATAGGCTAAATAAGCTATCTAATACAGCATAGTATATTATTACTCAATACATTTAAAATTACCGACAGAAATATATTAAAAATGGGATTCATATAAATTTTAAAACCAAATAAAATCACTATGTATATAATGTTTTTCACAAATATTATACTGTTATTATTAAAATACTAGCTAAAAATATCTTCACGCAATTCCCAATACAGGGGTAGCCAGAGGTCAAGTCTAGACAGTTAAGTCCCTTTAACCCATCTTCCACCGAAGATATTTTCGGGATAACGTGACAGGTGGTGAGCCCGTCGCCGTCTCTATGTCCAAGCCAACGATGAAATTCGTACATAAGTTTTTGAAAAACTCATTGATACTGCCACCTGGGGATCGAACTCGGGTCTCTCGACTCGAAATTCCGACCACCCAACAACTCGGCTATCGTTTCTTATCGTCACTAGCTAAAAGCAAACGTTATTTTGCTAGATAAAATAGGGATTGATCGTAGAGGGGTGAAAATTTCGGCTTGTATGTATTTTTGTATGCTGTATCATAAAAAAATAAAAACCAAAAAATGTTGCCTAAAAAATTTACAAACATTTCGAAGGAGTTTTATTACAAACACCGTGACACGAGAATTTTATACATTAGATAATATTACAATAGCACAGTGCTTGGGTGATGGGAATTCGAATCAAGAGACCCGAGTTCGATCACCTGGCGGTAGGCTCGTACCGTCGTGTATTTTTAAAATGTATGTAAGATTTATATCGTTGGCTTGGACATAAAGATTGCGACCAACTGACACGATGTCTCAAAAAATTCGGTGAAAGGTGGGTCGAAAGGACTTAATTGTCTAGATCGCTATCAGTATTGAGAATAGTGTGAATATATATTTTTTTATAATAATTAAAAACAATATTGAAACGCCAATGGCTATATGATGATTCAAACTCATAAAAAGTATTTCCTTGTATTTTGTATGGGTGTAAAGTTTGAAATAAATTGCTTTGTTGCGTGACAAATTAAAAGCAGCCTGATGTGGGTTCCACGTAACAGTGTTAAAGGCACTAAATGGAAAAGGGTTAACCATTTATGTAAGTGTTATTAAAAAAAATGCAATTAAAAAGTTGTTTTAATCCTGTCTCTAGGCCTTAAATTACGAAGGGCTATTCAATAGATTTGTAATTAAATTTAGATTAGAGTTTCTGCAAAAAATTTCTGTCGGTTGTTTCTCATTTTTTTATTAATTCTTTTCACTGCCTTGCCTGCATTGCTGCCTTTGCTAGGCCATTTAAAACAATAGATTTCGTACGAACGTCTAACGTTTACCCGTTTCTTTTTAATAAACAACATAAAAAAAAACATGAAAAGAACAAAATTAAATGAAATAGAAAATCAAAAAATGAGTCACGATTGCCGAGTGGTTGCGTGGTCGGAATTTCGAGTCAAAAGCCCGAGTTCGATCACCTGGCGGTAGGCTCGTACCGTCGTGTATTTTTAAAATGTATGTAAGATTTATATCGTTGGCTTGGACATAAAGATTGCGACCAACTGACACGATGTCTCAAAAAATTCGGTGAAAGGTGGGTCGAAAGGACTTAATTGTCTAGATCGCTATCAGTATTGAGAATAGTGTGAATATATATTTTTTTATAATAATTAAAAACAATATTGAAACGCCAATGGCTATATGACGATTCAAACTCATAAAAAGTATTTCCTTGTATTTTGTATGGGTGTAAAGTTTGAAATAAATTGCTTTGTTGCGTGACAAATTAAAAGCAGCGTGATGTGGGTTCCACGTAACAGTGTTAAAGGCACTAAATGGAAAAGGGTTAACCATTTATGTAAGTGTTATTAAAAAAAATGCAATTAAAAATTTGTTTTATTCCTGTCTCTAGGCCTTAAATTACGAAGGGCTATTCAATAGATTTGTAATTAAATTTAGATTAGAGTTTGTGCAGAAAATTTCTGTCGGTTGTTTCTAATTTTTTTTATTAATTCTTTTCACTGCCTTGCCTGCATTGCTGCCTTTAAAACAATAGATTTCGTACGAACGTCTTTACCCGTTTCTTTTCAATAAACAATATGAAAACAAAAAAAACATCAAAACAACAAAATTAAAAGAAATAGAAAATCAAAAAAAGAGTCACGATAGCCGAGTGGTTGCGTGGTCGCAATTTCGAGTCAAAAGCCCGAGTTCGATCCCCAGGTGGCAGTACCAATGAGTTTTTCCAAAACTTATGTACTAATTATATCGTTAGCTTGGACATAAAGACGGCGACGGGCACCACCACCTGTTACGTTGTCCCGAAAATATCTTCGGTGGAAGTTGGGTCAAAGGGACTTAATTGTCTAGACTAGACCTCTGTCTAGCCCTGTATTGGGAATTGCGTGAAGATAATTATTTTCTATTATTTTATTTAAAAAAAAAGAGTGAACACAGATGAAACGGCAAAGATGGAAAACTTTGCATATATAGATTTTATAATACAATTACATTACACCATTCCGCATGTAGAATATATGCCATGTTTTAACTTTTTCGAAGAAAAGAAGTGTACTGGATGCACCACTACATTCGAAACCAAGTAACATGTACCACAAACGACAATAACGCGCCGCGTGTTTCGCCTCAAAAAAAATATAAATAAATAAATAAATATTTTCACGCAATTCTCAATATAGGGGTAGACAGAGGTCTATTTTAGACAATTAAGTCCCTTTGACCCACCTTCCACCGAAGATATTTTCGGGACCACGTCTTTATGTCCAAGCCAACGATATAAGTCGTACATGAGTTTTTGAAAAATCCATTGATACGAGTCTGCCACCTGGGGATCGAACTCGGGTCTCTTGACTCGAAATTCCAACCACCCAACCACTCGGCTATCGTGACTTTAGTCAACATCCGTCTCAAAACAAGACATTATCAAGTGAGTAGACTCTACGATGCGCGACCGTAGCTGATTCTGCGGTTGCTCATCATGGTCTCCTCTTTGGACCTGCTAAATTATGCCATTTAATTCTGCTAAGTCACGATAGCTGATTGATGGGTTCGATAGCAAGAGACACGAGTTCAATCACCATGGGACAGGCTCGAACCAATAGGTTTTTTTCAAAAATTTATATGCGATTACTATCCTAATAAAGCTTAAGCGTAGGCTGCATGGTTCTTTACTGAAATGGATATCTTCGTATTTGAAGAATAGAAAGCTAAATGTAGCATTAAATGGTTTTCAATCAGCGACCTTTTTTTTTACAAATTCTGGTGTTTCACAGGGGTCGCATTTACATCCTACCCTGTTCAATATATTTATAAATGATGTAGTCGATTGATTTCAGAACAGTGATGTACTCCCTGACAGACGATCTAATATTTAATAAAGTTATTGAAACCGTTAACGATGGCTCATTGTTGCAAGAAGATATAAATGGATTAGTGGGCAGCTTACACAGCTCAATAACATAAACCTAAATCAGGAGAAATGCTATCAAATATCTTTTAATAAAAAAAAACCATCCAATTAACAATATGTATTTTTTTATTAATAATATAATAAAAAGGACAAGCATAACAATCGAATAGTTAAGAAGTCATTGTAATTTTTAGTGCTAATTAAACGAGTAACAAAATTCTTCAAAAATAACAAAACCAAAATAATTCTTTTTAACTCATTTATACTTAGTAATCTAGAATATTGCTTTTCGATTTGGAATCCGTATTGTAAAATGCATATCAATAGATAAGAAAGAGTTAAAAAATCGTTAATTTTATTAATTTGAATGACAGGAAAATAAAGAAAAACTTACCTTATAATGTAGTGCTAAATAAATATATATAATGATGTCGCTAAATGATCGAAGAATTCTTTTTGACTTATGTTTGTTACATAAAATTTTTCACAACGAAATTAAATTGAAATATTTGATAAGTAACATGTCATATGTAATTCCTAGACCCCGCTCCAGGATTAAAAACTGTAATTTATTCAAGACCAGAAATTATAAAACGAATTTTGGATTATCAGCTCTAATTAATAGAATTTCCAAAGCTTATAATGTAATATCAGAATCAGCAGATCTTGATATTCTTAATGACTCTTTTTCCCGTTTTTAAAAATAAAATTAAAAAGTACTTTTATAAGAATATTATGAGTACCTCATGAGTTGCTTTTGTTTTTATTATCCTTCAATACATTATTATCTTTGTTTTTGCGTACAGTTTCTCTTTTTTTATAATCCTATTGTACGCTTTTTTTATTTATGATGAGTTAGGCTTTAGTATGATATGTACTTATTCTTAGCTTAATCACTATGTATATAAAAAGTATGTACAATATCATGTTAGCTTCCTAATAAATAAAAAAATAAATAGACTAATATCGTTGGCTTGGACATAAAGACAGCAAGCTCAACACCAGCCACGTTGTCCCAAAAAATGTCTTCGGTGGATGGTTGATCAAAAGGACTTTATTGTCGAGACCTCTTTCTACACCTGTATTGGGAATGGCTTGCAATATAATTTTCATATTCACCAACATTTTCATCATTTCATCATTTTCATCATTTCACCAACATTTTCATAAAACAAAAAGTTATTAAAACACATTGAGTGTCCCTTAATTCACAAATATCTTATACAAAAAAAAACAGTAATTAATGACATAGATGTGCGCCTAATGGCCTTGCTTCATTACGTATGATGAACAAGCTTCCTCCTAATAGCATGATGTAAGAAGCATATACAGTAAATTAATGATACATGTAGTAATAACATAAGATCTTTTTATCAGATTGCACAATAGACTACTGAATTTTATACCATTTCATTGTTTTAAGGCTTTTTAAGATTACCACTTATTGAAAGTATACATAGGTGTTTTGTTAAAGATTTTTATATGGATAATGTGCTTACAGATGTACAGATATTTCTTTACACCCGTGTCCCCGTTCCCGTGTCCGTGAACCCGTGTGGTATCGGTGTAAGAATAATGTCACTCCTTCTCTTCCCATGGATGCCGTAAGAGGCGAAGAACGGAAAAGCCTTTATAATGAAACCGGCTACCGACAGATGGCGGGATAACCATCTCGAAAACTATCAGACCAAAATACTTCGGACCGGTGATGGGCAGCAGTGTCTAAGGTGCATGGTGTCTAGTACTACGATCGCCAATCCGCTTGCCCAGCGTGGCCTAAGTCCTGTAGTGGACTTAACAGGCTGTAATGATAATGATGATGAGATATTTCTTTCACACTTTTATCTACATTTTCAATTTATACATCTGCAACTGAACTCATAAAATTGTCATCTGCTTTAAATATCCCTTAAAAGGTTGTCTTTTACGAGCCATAATAGTTTTTATACATTGTGAGCCACTTTGATAGTTAGCAATAAAGCAAATGAAACCGAAGAAACTATTTTTTAAGTATATTTTCTGGTTTTGAAGATGTATTTTATATTCATTCATTCATTATTTGCATAAAATTATCTGTAATTGTTTACCTATTAAGGGAAATGGATCATCGAATCAATAGCAAATACTTTTATCATACAAGCAATTGGATAATTGGCTTGATAACTCAGCACGTTGGTAATTTCTTGCCTTTGCCAATGGCATAAAGATATCTCCACTGGATCGACCTGCTGGTGCTTTACTTTGAGGAACGAAAAGTAAGAGAGAATTATTAAAGGGGTCGAAAGGACTCATTGTCACTGACCTCTGCCTACCACAGTATATGAAATTACGATATAAAAGTAAGTTCGCACACAAAGTTGTCTTCAAAAATACTAAACTTTAAAAAATACAGTTGCGGTGAATATCCGTCTTTCAAAATGAACCACATTATTTTACGTCTGTAATAACCTTAAATAGTAAACGCAGATGCTTGGACCTTCAAACGAATTGATGGCAATTCGATACGATAAAGGTACGTTATAAAAAGTTATTGGATTCGGGAAGTGTCTGAAATTATGACTACGGTTAATAAATTTGGACTTTGTCTAATTTATTTTACAGCGACTGTTCAATATGGTATGTTTTATACTGCCCTTACAGCTTTGGAAAACTAAGTATCACATGATAAAGGTCAAAAATACCACAAATTATTTAGAAAAAAAAACTAAGCATGTCTTACACGATAGCCGAGTTGTTGGGTGGTCGGAATTTCGAGTCGAGAGACCCGAGTTCGATCCCCCAGGTGGCAGTACCTATGAGTTTTTCAAAAAAAACTTATGTACGAATTACATCGTTGACTTGGACATAAAGGCGGCGACGGGCTCACCACCTGTCACGTTGTCCCGAAAATATCTTCGGTGGAAGGTGGGTCGAAGGGACTTAATTGTCTAGACTAAGACCTCTGTCTACCCCTGTATTGGGAATTGTGTGAAGATATTTATATTTATTTATTTATTTATGTCTTACATGCTTAAATATACACAAAAAATATCTTCAGGCTATTCCCAATAACCCCTGTATTTATTGGGAATGGCGTCAAGAGGTCTAGACTAGACAATTAAGTCCCTTCGACCTACCTTCCTTCGAAGATATTTCTCTCTATCGTCTCTCGGCTAACGGCGGGCTATTACTCGGCTATCGTGACTCATTAAATAAACATAACTATGAAAAAGATTGACCAAGAAAAAGAGGATAACTACGGAGTTTTTTCGTCTGTTTCATCATTACGAAATGACGGTAGATTAAGAATTACTATCGATAAACGAATGTATATTCTTATTTCGATAAAAAAAATCTTTGATTTAATTTGTACTAATAAATAAATAAATAGATACGGATAGCATCGTATACATTGCTTTGATTTACTATGGAAGCGTGTGTTTGAGACTTTTACTATGCGATCGGAAACAACGAAAGGTACCAAAGACTCCAAGACACGAATGTACAAAAAGTAGTTCTCATCATTAACTCGTCGACGAATGGAACACGGGGCCTTAGAGGTGGCGAAACCATGAAAACCAGTGCGTACGCCACTCGTCCTCGGAGGACATCAAACATTACCTATGGAAATTAAGCAGAACCCCTCGAAAATAATACGTAAAAGGATCTCTTAAAGTGCTGATTCTGAACAGATTCCTTACTATGCGATTCCTGCGTAATGTCCTGGAAACATAGGCCCTATCCTTCAAATTGCTGACTTACATATGATGGGCCGATATGATAAGTTACAAGTTAAACTAACTTTTATAGCGCAAAGCCTACGTAGCAGTTAGTTTCCGTTACTTTCTTATCCACGAAAAAGTTTTTATAATAATGTTATTGGGCTAAATCAAAACTATGTCGAAGAATTCCGAACGTTATCAAGACTACAAAGGGAAATAGCGCCAATATCATCAAATACATATATATATCTTCACGCTATTCCAAATACAGGGGAGACAGAGGACTAGATACCGAACATATTTTTAGAACAACGTGACTGGCAGTGAGCCCGTCGCCGCCTTAATATCCAAGCAAATGATATAATTCGTACATATTTAAAAAAAACTCATTAGTACGAACCGGCCACCTCTTGACTCAAAATTCCGACCACCCTAGCACTCGGCTATCGTGACTTATTACAAATAAATAAATAAATAAATAAATAAATAAATAAATAAATAAATAAATAAATAAATAAATAAATAAATAAATAAATAAATAAATAAATAAATAAATAAATAAATAAATAAATAAATAAATAAATAAATAAATAAATAAATAAATAAATAAATAAATAAAAAATAAATAGACTAATATCGTTGGCTTGACATAAAGACAGCAAGCTCAACACCAGCCACGTTGTCCCAAAAATTTCTTCGGTGGAAGGTGGATCAAAAGGACTTTATTGTCGAGACCTCTTTCTACACCTGTATTGGGAATTGCGTGAAGATAATTATTTTCTATTATTTTATTTAAAAAAAAGAGTGAACACAGATGAAACGGCAAAGATGGAAAACTTTGCATATATAGATTTTATAATACAATTACATTACACCATTCCGCATGTAGAATATATGCCATGTTTTAACTTTTTCGAAGAAAAGAAGTGTACTGGATGCACCACTACATTCGAAACCAAGTAACATGTACCACAACGACAACAACGCGCCGCGTGTTTCGCCTCAAAAAATATAAATAAATAAATATTTTCACGCAATTTCAATATAGGGTAGACAGAGGTCTATTTTAGACAATTAAGTCCCTTTGACCCACCTTCCACCGAAGATATTTTCGGGACCACGTCTTTATGTCCAAGCCAACGATATAAGTCGTACATGAGTTTTTGAAAAATCCATTGATACGAGTCTGCCACCTGGGGATCGAACTCGGGTCTCTTGACTCGAAATTCCAACCACCTAACCACTCGGCTATCGTGACTTTAGTCGTCATCCGTCTCAAAACAAGACATTGTCAAGTGAGTAGACTCTACGATGCGCGACCGTAGCTGATTCTGCAGTTGCTCATCATGGTCTTCTCTTTGGACCTGCTAAATTATGCCATTTAATTCTGCTAAGTCACGATAGCTGATTGATGGGTGATCAGGATTCGAGTCAAGAGACACGAGTTCGATCACCATGGGACAGGCTCGAACCAATAGGTTTTTTCAAAAATTTATATGCGATTACTATCCTAATAAAAAAGCTTAAGTGTAGGCTGCATGGTTCTTTACTGAAATGGATATCTTCGTATTTGAAGAATAGAAAGCTAAATGTAGAATTAAATTGTTTTCAATCAGCGACATTTTTTTTACAAATTCTGGTGTTTCACAGGGGTCGCATTTACATCCTACCCTGTTCAATATATTTATAAATGATGTAGTCGATTGATTTCAGAACAGTGATGTACCCTGACAGACGATCTAATATTTAATAAAGTTATTGAAACCGTTAACGATGGCTCATTGTTGCAAGAAGATATAAATGGATTAGTGGGCAGCTTACACAGCTCAATAACATAATCCTAAATCAGGAGAAATGCTATCAAATATCTTTTAATAAAACCATCCAATTAACAATATGTATAATTTTAATAATAATATAATAAAAGGACAAGCATAACAATCGAATAGTTAAGAAGTCATTGTAATTTTAGTGCTAATTAAACGAGTAACAAAATTCTTCAAAATAACAAAACCAAAATAATTCTTTTTAACTCATTTATACTTAGTAATCTAGAATATTGCTTTTCGATTTGGAATCCGTATTGTAAAATGTATATCAATAGATAAGAAAGAGTTAAAAAATCGTTAATTTTATTAATTTGAATGACAGGAAAATAAAGAAAACTTACCTTATAATGTATTGCTAAATAAATATATATAATGATGTCGCTAAATGATCGAAGAATTCTTTTTGACTTATGTTTGTTACATAAAATTTTTCACAACGAAATTAAATTGAAATATTTGATAAGTAACATGTCATATGTAATTCCTAGACCCCGCTCCAGGATTAAAAACTGTAATTTATTCAAGACCAGAAATTATAAAACGAATTTTGGATTATCAGCTCCAATTAATAGAATTTCCAAAGCTTATAATGTAATATCAGAATCAGCAGATCATGATATTCTTAATGACTCTTTTCCTGTTTTTAAAAATAAAATTAAAAAGTACTTTTATAAGAATATTATGAGTACCTCATGAGTTGCTTTTGTTTTTATTATCCTTCAATACATTATTATCTTTGTTTTTGCGTACAGTTTCTCTTTTTTTGTAATCTTATTGTACGCTTTTTTTATTTATGATGAGTTAGGCTTTAGTATGATATGTACTTATTCTTAGCTTAATCACTATGTATATAAAAAGTATGTACAATATCATGTTAGCTTCCTAATAAATAAAAAATAAAATTAAAAAGTACTTTTATAAGAATATTATGAGTACCTCATGAGTTGCTTTTGTTTTTATTATCCTTCAATACATTATTATCTTTGTTTTTATTATCCTTCAATACATTATTATCTTTGTTTTTATTATCCTTCAATACATTATTATCTTTGTTTTTATTATCCTTCAATACATTATTATCTTTGTTTTTGCGTACAGTTTCTTTTTGTAATCTTATTGTACGCTTTTTTTATTTATGATGAGTTAGGCTTTAGTATGATATGTACTTATTCTTAGCTTAATCACTATGTATATAAAAAGTATGTACAATATCATGTTAGCTTCCTAATAAATAAAAAAATAAATAGACTAATATCGTTGGCTTGGACATAAAGACAGCAAGCTCAACACCAGCCACGTTGTCCCAAAAAATGTCTTCGGTGGAAGGTGGATCAAAAGGACTTTATTGTCGAGACCTCTTTCTACACCTGTATTGGGAATGGCTTGCAATATAATTTTCATATTCACCAACATTTTCATCATTTCATCATTTTCATCATTTCACCAACATTTTCATAAAACAAAAAGTTATTAAAACACATTGAGTGTCCCTTAATTCACAAATATTTTATACAAAAAAAAACAGTAATTAATGACATAGATGTGCGCCTAATGGCCTTGCTTCATTACGTATGATGAACAAGCTTCCTCCTAATAGCATGATGTAAGAAGCATATACAGTAAATTAATGATACATGTAGTAATAACATAAGATCTTTTATCAGATTGCACAATAGACTACTGAATTTTATACCATTTCATTGTTTTAAGGCTTTTAAGATTACCACTTATTGAAAATATACATAGGTGTTTTGTTAAAGATTTTTATATGGATAATGTGCTTACAGATGTACAGATATTTCTTTACACCCGTGTCCCCGTTCCCGTGTCCGTGAACCCGTGTGGTATCGGTGTAAGAATAATGTCACTCCTTCTCTTCCCGTGGATGCCGTAAGAGGCGAAGAACGGAAAAGCCTTTATAATGAAACCGGCTACCGACGGATGACGGGATAACCATCTCGAAAACTATCAGACGAAAATACTTCGGACCGGTGATGGGCAGCAGTGTCTAAGGTGCATGGTGTCTAGTACTACGATCGCCAATCCGCTTGCCCAGCGTGGCCTATGTCCTGTAGTGGACTTAACAGGCCGTAATGATAATGATGATGAGATATTTCTTTCACACTTTTATCTACATTTTCAATTTATACATCTGCAACTGAACTCATAAAATTGTCATCTGCTTTAAATATCCCTTAAAAGGTTGTCTTTTACGAGCCATAATAGTTTTTATACATTGTGAGCCACTTTGATAGTTAGCAATAAAGCAAATGAAACCGAAGAAATTATTTTTTAAGTATATTTTCTGGTTTTGAAGATGTATTTTATATTCATTCATTCATTATTTGCATAAAATTATCTGTAATTGTTTACCTATTAAGGGAAATGGATCATCGAATCAATAGCAAATACTTTTATCATACAAGCAATTGGATAATTGGCTTGATAACTCAGCACGTTGGTAATTTCTTGCCTTTGCCAATGGCATAAAGATATCTCCACTGGATCGACCTGCTGGTGCTTTACTTTGAGGAACGAAAAGTAAGAGAGAATTATTAAAGGGGTCGAAAGGACTCCATTGTCACTGACCTCTGCCTACCACAGTATATGAAATTACGATATAAAAGTAAGTTCGCACACAAAGTTGTCTTCAAAAATACTAAACTTTAAAAAATACAGTTGCGGTGAATATCCGTCTTTCAAAATGAACCACATTATTTTACGTCTGTAATAACCTTAAATAGTAAACGCAGATGCTTGGACCTTCAAACGAATTGATGGCAATTCGATACGATAAAGGTACGTTATAAAAAGTTATTGGATTCGGGAAGTGTCTGAAATTATGACTACGGTTAATAAATTTGGACTTTGTCTAATTTATTTTACAGCGACTGTTCAATATGGTATGTTTTATACTGCCCTTACAGCTTTGGAAAACTAAGTATCACATGATAAAGGTCAAAAATACCACAAATTATTTAGAAAAAAAACTAAGCATGTCTTACACGATAGCCGAGTTGTTGGGTGGTCGGAATTTCGAGTCGAGAGACCCGAGTTCGATCCCCAGGTGGCAGTACCAATGAGTTTTTCAAAAAAACTTATGTACGAATTACATCGTTGGCTTGGACATAAAGGCGGCGACGGGCTCACCACCTGTCACGTTGTCCCGAAAATATCTTCGGTGGAAGGTGGGTCGAAGGGACTTAATTGTCTAGACTAAGACCTCTGTCTACCCCTGTATTGGGAATTGTGTGAAGATATTTATATTTATTTATTTATTTATGTCTTACATGCTTAAATATACACAAAAAATATCTTCAGGCTATTCCTAATAACCCCTGTATTTATTGGGAATGGCGTCAAGAGGTCTAGACTAGACAATTAAGTCCCTTCGACCTACCTTCCTTCGAAGATATTTCTCTCTATCGTCTCTCGGCTAACGGCGGGCTATTACTCGGCTATCGTGACTCATTAAATAAACATAACTATGAAAAGATTGACCAAGAAAAGAGGATAACTACGGAGTTTTTTCGTCTGTTTCATCATTACGAAATGACGGTAGATTAAGAATTACTATCGATAAACGAATGTATATTCTTATTTCGATAAAAAAAATTCTTTGATTTAATTTGTACTAATAAATAAATAAATAGATACGGATAGCATCGTATACATTGCTTTGATTTACTATGGAAGCGTGTGTTTGAGACTTTTACTATGCGATCGGAAACAACGAAAGGTACCAAAGACTCCAAGACACGAATGTACAAAAAGTAGTTCTCATCATTAACTCGTCGACGAATGGAACACGGGGCCTTAGAGGTGGCGAAACCATGAAAACCAGTGCGTACGCCACTCGTCCTCGGAGGACATCAAACATTACCTATGGAAATTAAGCAGAACCCCTCGACAATAATACGTAAAAGGATCTCTTAAAGTGCTGATTCTGAACAGATTCCTTACTATGCGATTCCTGCGTAATGTCCTGGAAACATAGGCCCTATCCTTCAAATTGCTGACTTACATATGATGGGCCGATATGATAAGTTACAAGTTAAACTAACTTTTATAGCGCAAAGCCTACGTAGCAGTTAGTTTCCGTTACTTTCTTATCCACGAAAAAGTTTTTATAATAATGTTATTGGGCTAAATCAAAAACTATGTCGAAGAATTCCGAACGTTATTAATGACTACAAAGGGAAATAGCGCCAATATCATCAAATACATATATATATCTTCACGCTATTCCAAATACAGGGGAGACAGAGGACTAGATACCGAACATATTTTTAGAACAACGTGACTGGCAGTGAGCCCGTCGCCGCCTTAATATCCAAGCAAATGATATAATTCGTACATATTTAAAAAAAACTCATTAGTACGAACCGGCCACCTCTTGACTCGAAATTCCGACCACCCAACTTCTCGGCATACGTGATTATATTACTGTATAATTGATAGTTTCCTTAAAATAAAAATCCGCACCGCCAAATCTTATTTATAATAACATTGCACCGCCTTAGCAAAATCATCACGTTCTATATTATTATTATTGCAAGCGTTGTAATGCCTTAACCGTGTGAAAGAATGAAGATATATAGTTGAGGTCAGAGCCCCTTCGTAAAACTTAACGACCTTCTCTGTAGGAGTAGCGAGCTCTGATATATTCCATATATATCAGTAGACGTTTCTATCTAGAAACATATTCTACTTTAACGTTCCTAACAATGTAGCTTCCGTGGAAACAGATTTAATTTTTATGAAAGAGAGAGCATGACTACCCTAATAACGACGAATTTGACGACCTCCGTGGACGAGTGGCGTAAACACCGGTTTTCAAGGTTCAAGGGTTCGATTACCGGTCGGGTTAATGTAGAAAAACAGCTTTTTCTACATTTTCTCGGGTCTGGGTGTTTGTGGTGTCTTCGTTGTTTCCAATAGCACAAGTGCTTTAGCATATTACATTGTGATCGGAGTAATGTATGTGATGTTGGCCCTATCTATTTATGTACTTATTTATTTATAAAAAAGATAATGATACATTTCCTTGATGAAATGTTTGTTTTCGTACATACATAATGTTCGTACTCGTGTCGTAACAAGTTTAAACAAATACCAACCAACCACTCGGCTATCGTCACTATCCCATCGAATAGAAAAATACAAACTACATGTATTTTTTGTTTAAATAGATAATAGATAGATATAGGTAAAATGAATCGACCATCCCAACAAGATGGAGTCTCGACCTGCGAAATGTTGCGGGGAATCGATGGATGCGGGGGGTGACTGAGGACTGTTCTTTGTGGCAAATTTTAGGGGGGACCTTCCTTAGGCTGTGTACTCTTGATAAATTATAAAAAAAAAGAAAAAGAATGCAGAATTTAGTTGATGATGAAACATTTGATCTATATTTTGAAACGTATGTCTTAAATATAAAATTTTTTCGTGGGTAAGAATTTCTTCCACGTAAAAAATGAATAACGACCAAATTTTATCAATTTGGTAACTGAATCGAAATAAATGGCCTTTGTGATTACGAGTCGCTTAATTTCAGTGACAAAGAGAGTTTTGAAAGTTTAGAAGTTAACGAATGCTTCGGGCCCTGAGAGCTTTGTAAGAGAGTAAACTTGTTTAAACCTTGTTAGTTAAATTCTGAAGACGTTTATTTATTTATTTATAAGTATCCCGTATAATAGCACTAAGCTACTTTTAATTATTATTTTTTACCTAATATGTTATTTAATATAAAGCTGTATGTTTTCCAAATAAAATAAAATAAACAATTAAATAAAATAACAATGTTCGTCAATGCTTCTAACCTTTGGTTTTTAATTTATTAATTTTAATTAAAATTTTTGACATGCTCGTAACTTGATCCAACTGGAGAGATCGATTTCATCTCGATTTACTAACTCAATATTTTTTATTGCGAACTAAAAGTTTTAATACGACAATCGGTTCGGTGGTTGAACTCAATTATAACTTCCATTCATTTCTAACAGATGCCGGTATGAGTTAGTGCATATTTCCAAACTTATATATAATTTCTTTATAACATTTCTCAGAATTGGATTTTAACAACTTTTTTAACCGAGACTAACTTTCGAAGACCATGTGAGCAAATTGCTCGAAGAGAGGAGGGTCAAGAGTACTCGGATACCTAGACGTGCATGTATGAAGAAGATGATGAATCTGAAAGAAGCGAAAGAAGTATGTAGGGATCGTGACACTTGGCGATCTGTTCTCTCTGGCTACCCCGTCAGGGATTGGGCGTGAAGATAAATAAAAAAAAAAAGAAAAAGAATGCAGAATTTAGTTGATGATGAAACATTTGATCTATATTTTGAAACGTATGTCTTAAATATAAAATTTTTTCGTGGGTAAGAATTTCTTCCACGTAAAAAATGAATAACGACCAAATTTTATCAATTTGGTAACTGAATCGAAATAAATGGCCTTTGTGATTACGAGTCGCTTAATTTCAGTGACAAAGAGAGTTTTGAAAGTTTAGAAGTTAACGAATGCTTCGGGCCCTGAGAGCTTTGTAAGAGAGTAAACTTGTTTAAACCTTGTTTGTTAAATTCTGAAGACGTTTATTTATTTATTTATTTATTTATAAAAGATAATGATACATTTCCTTGATGAAATGTTTGTTTTCGTACATACATAATGTTCGTACTCGTGTCGTAACAAGTTTAAACAAATACCAACCAACCACTCGGCTATCGTGACTATCCCATCGAATAGAAAAATACAAACTACATGTATTTGTTGTTTAAATAGATAATAGATAGATATAGGTAAAATGAATCGACCATCCCAACAAGATGGAGTCTCGACCTGCGAAATGTTGCGGGCAATCGATGGATGCGGGGGGTGACTGAGGACTGTTCTTTGTGGCAAATTTTAGGGGGGACCTTCCTTAGGCTGTGTACTCTTGATAAATTATAAAAAAAAGAAAAAGAATGCAGAATTTAGTTGATGATGAAACATTTGATCTATATTTTGAAACGTATGTCTTAAATATAAAATTTTTTCGTGGGTAAGAATTTCTTCCACGTAAAAAATGAATAACGACCAAATTTTATTAATTTGGTAACTGAATCGAAATAAATGGCCTTTGTGATTACGAGTCGCTTAATTTCAGTGACAAAGAGAGTTTTGAAAGTTTAGAAGTTAACGAATGCTTCGGGCCCTGAGAGCTTTGTAAGAGAGTAAACTTGTTTAAACCTTGTTTGTTAAATTCTGAAGACGTTTATTTATTTATTTATTTATTTATAAGTATCCCGTATAATAGCACTAAGCTACTTTTAATTATTATTTTTACCTAATATGTTATTTAATATAAAGCTGTATGTTTTCCAAATAAAAAAAAATAAAAAAGAACCAACTTTTTTGTACTTTTTTGGCAATTTTGGTGGTTCTTTGCTACTTTGTACTTTTTTTGGGACTTTTGTGGAAATCAAAACTCAAAATTTGTCAATCAAATAACACGCGAAATAATTTTTAATTCTGATCTTCATTAATAAATTGTATTTGAAAAGTTTCATTCAAGTTTAGCCAAACCGTTAGATCGTTTTAATCGAATCCAGTATGGAGTTACATACTTTAAGCTCCAAAGATGCTAAACTAATCCGCCTGCTCTGGTAATTATAGCAATGGGAAAGGCCTACGTTCCGGGATAAATTCTAATAGGTCATTATGTACTCAAATCAAAATAATTCATTCATTCATTCAAGACAATAGTTTAGATAAAAACAATTTTTTTCGCAAATAAAGTCTTTGTCAAAAACAGAGTCTTTTGAAGTTGTTCATACGAAAACTTGCGATAACAAGCCATAAGAGATGCTTCACTACAAAGGACCTTACATTCTTATACTTGTAAGTAATATTATGAAAGGAATGAAGAATGTAATTTCGATTGACATAATTTTAAATTTAGTATAAAAGTTTTTTACAAATATTAACAATAAAATTAATTTTTTGTTAAAATTACTATTATAATGTTTATATAGATACATTTAAATAGATGTATTTAATTAAACATTATTAGAGCTTTTTCACAAAGTCAAACTTTATTTATTAAAACTTTATTTGTAACGTTAATTGAAATTCAATATTTCTTGACATTCTTACCACTGCATGAAACATCAATATAATCGAACTTACATATATACATGTTAGACAGTAAGTTTCCTCTGCAAAAATTCTTTCAGAGATTCTTTCAAATATAATATATTTGAAAGAATATAATGATATATTATAATAATATATTATATATTATTCTAATATATAAGTCAAGATCAGCATAAAATTTGCTATGCCCACAGTATGCTCGAATATTATTTATTCTCAATGTAGGGGAATTTAGTCCAATATTATTAAATAAACATGTTTGTAGGACGAATAAATATTAATAATTATTTATTTTATTTGCGACAACTTGACAGATGGTGGGTGAGTCCATCGCCATACTTTGTCCAAAAACTTTATAACTAAATCAATTCAATTTATAATATGCGCCTTCACAAACACATCATATGAAAAAACCAAAGAGCAATTTAATAACAGGAAAGACTATGAAACTTTTACGATTTCAAGAAGAAGAACGCTTCCCAACTTATATTAGTTTTTGGGAAAGCATAATATTTTCTTAGTTTCCTGTTACCAAGTTATAAATTGAGTGATTCAACTGATTACCTACTAAAATATTCAAATAATTTTTTTTTCTGGGCGATTTGAACCGATGTTGTCCTATCAAGAATTGATTGATTGATTGATTGATTATCTTCACGCACAATCCCTGACGGGGTAGCCAGAGAGAACAGATCGCCAAGTGTCACGATCCCTACATACATCTTTGACTTCTTTCAGATTCATCATTATTCATCCTATCAAGAATTCGAAATGAAATTATATTAGAAATTTGTAAAGAAGGGAAACAGTACATAGACAGACGTATTCATATCATACTAATATACGAGTGCTACCGACGTAGGAATATGTCATCCTCTTTTGTTCCCGAGGGTGCGTAAGAGGCGACTAAGGGAAGCACATTGAATCTTAATGATAGTAACCCCAGGGAATGAGTTGATCGTTCCCGTAGTGATTCGCACCTAGAGTCATTCGCACGTTCTTCTCCGTTGGAGAAACCGCATTAGGAAATGGTGGTAGAAAAAAAAAAGACGAACGATGGATGTAATGTACGTTACTTATAAAAATTAGAAAATGATTGATTTGTAATTGGCTTTATAAAGATTACGGAATGACCATCTCGAAATAACCACACCTAAGTTCAGCAGACGATGCAGAGCTATTTGTTATTCAATAACTGAGATTTACAAAATCTACTGACGCTACGTCGCTGTGCGCTTTGGTACAGCTCATGAACCGGTTCAAATTCCGTCCCAATCAATAGATTTTTTTAATCTGTAATTTATGTATAATAATTTTATAATAGAATTTTTTTTTTATATAGGCAAGGGAGGCAAACGAGCAGGTGGCTCACGTGATGGTAAGTGATTACCGCCGCCCATGAATATCTGCAATACCAGAGGCATAGCAGATGCGTTGCCAGCCTTTAAGAAAGGTATAGGCTCTTTTCTTGAAGGTCCCTAAGTCGTATTGGTCCGGAAAAACCGCTGACGTCAGCACATTCCATAAAGTGCAAGTGCGGGGCAGAAAATTCCGTGACAAACCCACTGTGGTGGAATGCCAAGCATCAAGATGGTGTTGATGGAATTTTTGACTATGCCGTAAGGTACGATGGTGAAATTCAGCGGCTGAGGTCAAACCGAACAATTCCTCGGAGCTCTCCCCGTAGTAAATCTTGTAAAAAATGCAAAGAGATACAACATCTCTTCGCAATGCCAGGGGATCTATCAGATAGAACATGGTCGTGGATTCGATGATTCGAGCCGCTCTTCTTTGGATACGGTCAAATGAAAGGAGCTGACACTGGGGTAACCCCGCCCAGAGATGCGAACAGTACTCCATGTGCGGCCGAACCTACGCCTTATAAAGTTGCCAGCGGTGGGCCGGCATGAAGTACTGTCGTGCTCTACTGAGCATGCCTAGCTTCTTAAAGGACAATTTGGCCTTCCCTTCCAAGTGACCGCGAAACTGAACGTTGCTCGATATGTCGTCGCCAAGGATTCCGATACTGGCTGAGGCAACTAGGGGAGTGCTCTCAAAATGAGGTGACACGACGAAGGGTTTCTTTTTAGCGGTAAGCGCGCAAACTTGTGTCTTTTTAGGGTTGAACAGGACTAAATTTAGTCGGCCCCAATTTGAGATTTTTTCCAGTACTCGTCGACGTGTTCCCGGGAAATATTGGCACGGGCATCACCAGTGCTGTCGTCTGCATAGCAATGAATGTTACTAATGCGTAAAAAATCATTGATATGCAGAAGAAATAGGGTTAGCGATAGCACACAGCCTTGTGAGACACCAGCGTTCACAAACTTGGAGTCCGAGCATGCACCGTCAACTATGACCTTGATGCTCCGGTCTGTGAGAAAACTAGTGACCCAATTGCAAAATGTGTCAGGAATCCTATACGACGGAAGCTTCGAGAGAAGTGCTTTGTGCCACACCTTTCGCTATGTCCAAATTAGCTGCCAGGGTCTCCCGCTTGCTCTCTACTGCCTCTGCCTAAGGGTGAGTGAGGTACACAAGAAGATCACCAGCTGAGCGACCCTGAAGGATGCCGTACTGGCGGTCACTAATCAACTGGTGCTCCTCCAAGTACCTCAAGAGCTGGCAGTTTATAATGGACTCCATTATTTTGGAGAACATGGAGGTGATATATTATAGGAGTAATATACTGACAGGCTCACCACTTGTCACGTTGTCCCGAAAAATGTCTTCCGTAGAAAGTGGGTCGAATGAACTTAATTGTCTAGGCTAGACCTCTGTCTATCCCTGTGTTTCGAATAGCCCGAAGATGAATAACATGTAGCCAAAAAAGGTAAGGTAAGGAAATGGATATGAAGGTCATTACTTAACAAGGTTCCAATCGAATCTGGTTCCTAATGGAAATTATAATTGAATTATTTCGTTGCCCTTTACGTATGCCATTAAAGTGTAAAAAGCGCCCTGAACTCACCGTATATCTTCATTTCCTTATCTTATAATGATGTTGAGTAATATATGCCCCATTTCCTTTTATCTTAATCGTAAAGATACTTGATTAAAACATTAAATATTTTTTAAGCTCGCTTTATTTATCACTAAGCAATTAAGCAAAACTCACTACGATAGGATATTTTTGGAAGTATGGAATTCATCGAATATCGAAAACATTATTATTGTCTTTATTATTATATGTTAACACAGATGACCAAGTATAATTTTTTTACCAAAGTCACATACGTAAATAAATAAGAACAAAATCACATACATTGATCAGATCTCAAAGAAAGCGCTTAAGCACTTGTAGTCTGGAATCAGAAACAATGAAGGTGCCACAAACATTTTTTTTTTTGGAGGAAAAAGGTTTTTTTTCTGCATTGACCCGACCGGGAATCGAACCCGACATCTCTGAGATAGTGACACCTTGAACACCGGTGCGTAAGCCACTCGTCCACGTCCATACCTCTATGTCTTCCATTGTTCACTTTCGCGCTGCATATATTCCCCATTCGTTCTTAACACATTCGTTCAATGTACCCAAACCTTTGGTCGCCTTTATACATTTTGTTTCATAAGGCTCAAGGTTAGACCACAACCTTGATAATTTCGTAAAAAATATTAAAATTGTATCTTGTAAAATAAATTTACACCCGCGAATTCTTCCAAAATTACCGCGATATCCTCTAATTTAAAAATAGTAGCCTATTTCCCCTTTTCTTTTCCAAAAATCACTAAAACCAAAAAAAATAGTTTAATCTCTTTCACGGGAACAGTACATTTTTCCAGTATAAAAATTAGCCTATGTACTATACCTTTCTATTTCTTTCCAGGAAATTTCAGATACTTTTGTACTAGAAATGTCAAAATTAATTTAAAAAAAATATCTTCACACCATTTCCAATATAGGAGTAAAATCGGTCCAGCCGTTTCAGAGATTAGCCGGAACAAACTGACAGACAGACCGACAAAAAATTGAAAAAAAAATATTTTATATTGTATTTTGTACCATGTATATTTATATACATGTAGTAAAAACGGTTATTTCAATATTACAAACAGACAGTCCAATTTTATTTATATGTATATGTAATAAATGGCAATAGCCTAATGGTTTACAGTGCGTACTGTGAACATTACGTCGCAGGTTCGGGCCCGCCATTCGGCTTATGTTGTAAACCAACTCCTGACACAAATATTGTAGTATACTAATTATGTTATTTAGCCTTGCTAGTATTTTTTGAAAAAAAAAATACAGATTTGTTCAGCCGTTGTGGTGTAAAAATCATCCATCCATGAATCCAAACCTTCGGATTTAGTCGCAGGTAGTAGTAAGATAGTCAAATTTGAATTAATATTAGTGGTGCGTCTGTTTTCGTAAAAGAGACACGTTTCTCGTTTGCGTTATATATTAAATTTGTTATAAGAAGCGTTTGATAAACGAAAAAATTATATTCGTTACACAAACGCCGAGTGAGCACCGTTTTCTCCGTTCACCAAGGAATGACTCCGAACATTTCCCCAGAGTGTAATTGCCTGAGATAAGCTTCCACTCATAACATGAAGATTGTATCACGCAACGCTCCTAAAATGCGAGCGATCCTTTTATGTGACACTTTCATTCTTTCCTTTTACATATATTACGTACATAATCTATATAAATAAATACAAAAATATACAAATATATCATCGGTAAGCTTGTGACCGCAAAACTCAAAAATTACTCAATGGATTAACTTGAAATTTTGACAGTTCGTTGCATATTTACCCAAGAGTGATTGTAAATACGTTGCATCCTGAAGTTTCTACAAAAAAAAATAAAAAAAATGTCTTCATGCCATTCCTAAAACAGGGGTAGACAGAGGTCTAGTAAGTAACCTACTAAATCAACGAACTATAAGTCCACCACTGGACTTAGGCGACGAAGGAGGATTTACAAGAATCTAGTGCGGTATCACTCGAAATAGTTGTATTGCCATCTATCGGTAGCATTATTAAGGATTAAGGATTTTCCCCATCAGAAGATTATACAATTTTTCAGTTATTCCCATTACTAGGTAAACAGTGATCTAGACAATTGAGACCTTTCGACCTAACTTTCACCGAAGACATTTTTGGAACATTGTGGCAGGTGGTAAGCCTGTCGCCATCTTTGTCCAAGCCAACGATATAAATAGTACATAAATTTTGAAAAAACCCATTGGTACCGCTTCAGATCACCCAGACTCGACTAACGTGACTTTTTACGTAAATGTTATATTTAATGCTACACATATTTATATTGCTGCTATAGTAAACAATGATAACAGCGTATGCAATTCTGCCAAGACTGTTATTACCGAGCTCCAAGATTCTCGGTGGAATGTATTAACTGATACACAAGGGAGAATTAAACCTCATCCTAAATCTTGTTGGATAAGGAGGCGACACTTCCGCGACAGCTAAGAAATTGTATTTCCGTATCTCAATGTTTAACATACATTATCTTCTCGTACGTCTTATTAGAACATAGCCAAAAATGTTTTAACTGAAATATACATTATAATATTACATTTCGTAGAACACATTATCGTATAATTATATTTCTTAGGGCTCTATATCTAAACCATAAGAGATCATTTTGTTAGGCATCAGTCTTTCTATCTAAATAGAAGATCGCTTAAAGAAGTCGAGAGATTTTTTAAAGAAAGCCTAATTTGTCCGAAAATTCTAAAGCGCTCGCCTACAACTCTACAACTTCTTTAATATTTTCCCAAAATTCTTCCAAAGTTCATCCTTGGATGACGAAGATCCCGGCGCATAGACAGCCAAAAGGAATAACTTCGTCATTCCGAATTTAAAGCGAACTAAATTCGTCCAAGATAATATGCTGCTGTATGCATCCCACAGGAAACTTTACTCTTTATAATAAATGTACTGTTTCAATTTTAATCAGGATGATAAGATTTGAAACAAAAGTTAGTGTAGAACCTGCATCTTATTAAGGATAATCTTATTAAGAAACAAAATATCCATTTTAACTGAACCTTTCAACTTTATATTTTGCTGTGGCATATATGTACAGATTCCAATCGATTTCAATAAATCTTCCACTTGTTTTTAAGTTTTAAAATATGACAATGAACAATATTAATAGAATCGAAACTTGTTTAGTGGTTTTAGCGTCAACCTCGAACAAACATACATACAGATTAATGATTTGACGGCGACGGGCTTACCACCTGTCACGATGTCCCGAAAATATCTTCGGTGGAAGGTAGGTCGAAGGGACTTAATTGTCTAGACTAGACCTCTGTCTACTCCTGTATTGGGAATTGCGTGAAGATATTTATTTAGTTATTTTTATTAGTGAATTCGAAAATTTGATAGTTTATGCCTAGACGCGTCATAGTAACCTATTTCAGTTCTTTCGTCATAAACATGACATAAACATAAACATGAGATATGAAACTTAACGAGGGCGATTTTACATAATAGCCCCTTCATATGTCACTCAAAATAAATGAAATAATCTGGGGGAACATTAGATTAACGTAGAATGCGTATACTTCAGTAAAATATACTTCAGTAAAATATTTACTGAAAAATAATTAACGCATTTTGAAAGTAATTATACCAAATAATCCTGATAAAATTTTCTATTGAAATTCTGTTAAATGTATAACGTATAACAGTTTTTCCATGGCCGATCGAAAACGAAACGAAGAGATTGGCAATATGGTTAAAATCGATACGGACGTGTTTCGATGGTTAGGGCACATTGACCGCCATTAACTCGCGAAACTGCTCATTGGTTAAGCAATACATATATGTATAAATAAAAATAAATATCGTCACGCAATTCCTAATACTGGGGTAGACCGAGGTCTGGTCTAGACAATTAAGTCCCTTCGACCCACCTTCCACCAAAGATATTTTGGAACAATGTGACAGGATGTGAGCCCATTGCCGTCTTTATGTCCAAGCCTACGATATGATTCGTACATAAGTTTTTAAAAAAACCCATTGGTACGAGCCTCCCATCTGGGGATCGAACTCGAATCTCTCGACTCGAAATTCCGACCACTCTACCACTCGGCTATCGTGACTATCGATTGATGATATATACGTCAGATAGATGAGACATACGGCATAGATGTAGAAAAAAATTATGAATTATAAAGGGGAAATAGGTATAAATTATATTATTTACATATATATAATTGTAACAGGTAATATATAAGGTTCGTAAGACTCCTTCTTAATATCTTCACGCATCATCCCTAAGATGCCTCTATTTCATTCATTAAGCAGCCCTAGGTCTAACATGTGGTATTTGTTTGTAACCTTTGCCGTTTGTAAGACTACGGACTAACGGAACAGGCATTTGTTCTGCAGTGAACTTTTATAGGCTTTAAGTGTGTGTTTGAAGATGTAATAATTTAATAAAATTGTCTCTAAGCTTAGGCTACTGGTAACAAAAGGAAAACTAGCATCAAGTTACACACGTAGCTAAATCATTCATTTTCAGATATGACTTAGTATGATAGACAACGTAGATAATAAAGGTTCGCTCTCATCGTCCGTGTGACGTGGTTTATGTGTATTTTGTAAAAAGTGTCAACTCTATTTCTATATGCTTTGCATACTCTAATTAATCTATGTCCAAGTGTCATGACGTGTAATTGACGTTTGTTGTTGTCACTTGACTGAGTGATTGTCATTGTCATTGTCAGGAGTGAATCAGCTGTGTTGATCCACTTTGTTTATTTTTTATAACAAATTAAATGCAACCAATTAGTAAAAGTGCCATCTGAATTCACATCATTTAAAATACGTTTCACTTGTTCGTTTAAATTATGACTGAGAGCAAATCTTCTCTTCGCATAGATTGGTTTGATGGTACTCTTATTGAAGATATGAGACAGAACGTTTCAAACGCTTCACAGTTTGATGATGAAGAATCTTCAGAACCTCAGCCAACCTCAAAAAATCTGGAAGTGGAGAAAAAACCTATAGGCTTTAAAAGATTATAGGATTTATCTTTTTTAAAACCTCCTATACTAAACTTGGAAATATCTCACAGGCCTGGTTTCTGGCACCTTTTAGACAATGATCTGAAAGGAGATTTTATTGTTTTAATCATAAAAATACTTAGTAATATATATAGCTCTTTAAAAAGTGAAGAAAAATCAAAAATTGTAATGTTACTAAAGACAAGGTTTGTCAAATCTGTTTTTGTAAGTAAACTTAAAGAGTACCTTAGTACATTACCCAATGTAAGAATTGTTGAAAAAAGGATGAATATGCAGCTGTGGGATGATGTGGAAACATTTTATTTCAATGTATTTGAGCTATGTGAAGGTATGTTTAAGTTTCACAGAAGTGATATTGAAATTTTAATAGAAATTGTAGATTTACTAGAAATCACTGTCACCAGTGCTTTAGGGGTGAAAGAACAACATTCGGAAACAATCAGAGACAGCTTTTTTACACAAATAGAGCAACTGAAGAAGGATATTTTGGTGACCATTCATCAGGTAATTTTCATTTTAAATAGTGTATTTATCATCATGTAGTGTATCTTACTTATACAATATTGAAAATGTGGTCATGCCCTGTTCCAGCTAATTAATTTGTAAATCTACTTTGGTACAACCAAGTGGAATTTAAATAAATAAATAAAAAAATTTAAATGAATAATTTAAATATCTATGTATAAATAGGGACAGCATCACATATATTCCTCTGATACCAAAGTAAACAGCTAAAGCACTTGTGTTATGGATCCAGAAACAATGAAGGCACCGTAAGCATCCAGAACCCAAAAAGTAGTTTTGCTTCTTTATCCTAATAGGTAGCGACTTTGAAAACCAGTGTGTATGCCACTAGGCCACGGATGATGATGGGTAATTCTATCTTATCAACATATAAAAATCCTAATTACACCCCATTTTTTAACTATCTCTTGCTATCCACCCAATATGTCTCTTAATAAGCTCTCTATTATTTTTGATGATAATGTATTGCTATTAGACCAAAGATGTTACTAAGACTATGGAGCTTAGTAAAAGTTAAAATATAATTAAATGTTGCTTACTCATCATGGCATATAAACAAGTTTCACTATTAAAAAATCTAATTAAAATTATCATAAAAATTTCTTTGTTTCAGGAAAGTGATGCATCTACTTTGACAAACTCTCAACAATGCTGTGAAGATCCTACGAGTTTCAGAAACTTACAAATATTCCCTACTAAAGATGATCTGCTCGGTGATAATAAAATTAAAATACGACCAAATATTATAAATGGAGCTTATCCCAGTGTGGAACATTATCTGGATCTACAGTTTAAGTTGTTAAGAGAAGATTGTTTTGCACCATTAAGAGAAGGAATATGTTGGTAAAAAACAAAGTTTTCATATATTATATAGTTAGAGATTAGTAAGGAGGATGATGAATTTTAAAGATGCGAAACAGGTATGTAAGGATCACGCCACTTGGTAATCTATTCTGTGGCTTCCTCGCCAGGGTCTAAGCATAAAGTTATAAAAAATAACTATATATTTGTGTATTATCTCAATTTTATTAAATTAATCACTTCTGAATTTATTTGCTTGTACAGTCTGTATTATGATGATCTGCAACTATGTCTGCATTCTAGTATTGACATATATATGATATATGTGTAGGGTTAATTACAGGATTGAACAATTAATGTTGTTAAAACCTGAGCTTTGCATTATGCAGTTACTATCATCCCTATAAAAAGGCATAAGGCAGTGGTAGATAGTTCAAGGAAATTGGAAAACATTAATGTAGACATTTTACTTACCTATATGTTATAACAATATATTTATAGCTTATGGTAAATTAAAAAGAACTCTCACTCCTGACAGAAGAGAAGATAAAAGAAACCCTACTCAATGACTATACTTTAAACTCCAAAACTCAATTCACAGTTTTTGCTACTTTAAATTTGCTTTACCATTTAAAATATATTCTTTTACTTCAAACCTAACTTATGCTTGTCCAAATCTTATATATCCAATAATTGGTTATGTTGCTGACTGTTACCAATATATTTCCCATGACTTTCTTAGACAAGCTGCAACACCTACTTAATAATTGCATCCAATTTATTTTGAGTTTATGATACTATGCTTATGAGACACATTTTATCTAACTAGTCTAAGTTCATTCATGCTACAATGAATGTAATACCAGAATTCTTCTTATTTTGTTCCCTTATTTAAATTATTCGTCTGCGCCTTATCTCCAGGAAAAAATTATGTATCTGTACTTAGCCAATTAAAGAGTTCTTTGGTCTTCTTTTAATAATAAAACCAGTATTTCCTCACATTTCACGGGGTTCTTATGTACCTTCACTGTTAAGGCAGCACTACTTTACTTTTCCTTATAAATGTACACCAGTTAATTGAATTTAACGTGGAATTGAATTATTTCAGGTAAATATATGGAGAATTCTTCTAAACAGAAGTATGAAAATATAAGGTATGCAATTTTATTTGGTCTTTTATACTGACTTATTCATCCATTAAGAATGTTAAAAAGGCTTTTGCAACATTTTCAAATTTAAGTATGGGTGACATTATGCCTACAGCAAGAAACATTGCTGCAACACTAACAATTGCCTTTTAAAGGCTTTTTATTTAGTCGCCCCTTAGTACACCCACGGGAAGAAACGAGGTTTTATATTCTTACTTCTTAATCAGCATGAACAAGTCACAGTCGGAGTCACTATAGCCCTATAGCCTGGGTGATGGTGATTCAGAGACAATCGACCCGAGTTCGATTTCCAGATGGCGAGCTCTTACCAATGGGTTTTTTCAAAAAACTTAACTACTAATTATATCTTTTTAAATAAAACGATTTTCGGATTTTAAGGCGTAATTCATAAATTTATAAATTTTAACGCGATAAAATCCGAAAATAGTTTTATTTAAAATGTGCAGTATTCGCCTAAATACAAGAAATCATTATACGAATTATATCGTTGGCTTGGACATTAAGACAGCGACGTGCTGTCACGTTGTCCCAAACAAAATTTCTTCAGTGGATGGTGGGTGGAAAGGACTTAATCGTCTATACCTCTGTCTACCCCCTGTATTGGGAACGGCGTGAAGATATTTATATTTTATGTAGTATGAACAGCGATCAATTTACTTTCAGAGTTTACCCAAAGGTTCGTATAATACGAACATACGTCAGCAACAACAAAGTCGGTCACCTGGTTGACTTAGCGTGGCTCGATCGTAATATCGATCGTGCAATCGATAAGAAACATTACGCTAGTAACAAAAGATTAATGTTTGGCTCCCTGCTACTCTTCACCAGTAATCAGTTTGAAACAGTACTGTGCGCATATGTGCTGGATTCGAATTCACAGCTCCTTGGTGATGGTTATGTATGTATTATTATATTTCAGTGTTTACCGATCAGTGAAATATTTTACTTGTTACCGTAGAGTTAGAATCTGCTATAATCAGCTCTAAATGTCTTATCAAATCTTCGCCAAAGATTGCTTTAAAGAATTGTTCTAAGCCTTCGTTTGATAGCAACAATATAATAATTTATAATTTGATATGTTTATCATTTGAGTTCCAGTTACAGCCTCTTTTATAAATTGTGATGACCGTTTATTTGTTTATCTGTGACGACCATTTATTTGTTTATTTTCAGATAGTTGTTTCATTTCAAAATCCTGTATCTAACAGAATTTATACAGAACCCTACTTAATGGTTGAAAGTGAAGTGTTTTTTGAGCCTTACCATCGTGTTTTGAAAGTGCTGCAAAATGCGAGGTTCGATGACTTACCAATGAAAAAATATATTATAGATGTCCAGGTATTTCTTCATAAAATTAATTTACAGACTAGCATGAAATATGAATTCTCTTGTCATTGAATGAAATTGATTGTGTTAAGAAATTTCTAACAAAAATATATTCGCAAGTGAGACATGATACTGGCAGAATTCTTATAAGGCCATAAAAAAAAAGAAAAAAAGATTTTTTTTTAATATATTTTCTTTTCAGACACAAACTCATCCACCTGCCTACCTCTCCTCGGAAACAATTTACTCTATACTCAATCCTGAGAATCGCGATGAAATAAAATTTCCGGTTCTAGAATTAGAGCAGTGGCCCCCAAATGAAGCCTTTGGCCTAGACGACTCTCAAATGAGCGCATTCAAATTCGCTCTAACTAGAGAATTTGCTGTGATACAAGGCCCGCCGGGCACTGGCAAAACGTTCATTGGGGTCAAAATTGCTTCTACACTCCTCAAAAATTTGTCTTTAGAAGGTACTCCGATGCTCATCATCTGTTACACCAATCACGCCCTTGATCAATTCCTCGAAGGAATACTTGATGTGACGACCAATATTATCAGATTGGGAAGTCAAAGTAAAAGTAAAGTATTGCAAAGTTACACTCTGAATAACATGAGAGGAAGGGTTAAATCTAAATATGGTTACCTCTACGCTAATAAAAGAACAGAATTAGAAAGATTATACAAGGAGATGACCGAAGTACAAACTGAAATAGACAAATGTGAGAAAGAGATAGTCTCATATAAAACACTTAAACCTTATTTAAAAATTGGTAACAGATCATATGAACTTAAGAGTTCCAATGAGGATTCTATAATTGACTGGTTATTTGGTCATATGAATGAAAGGGGCGAAAGTTCAAGTCATATGGACGAGTTGGATGATTGGGAAAAGCAGTGTGAAGACTTGAGTATTACAGATGAAATAGTGACTTGTTTTTCTGAAGAATGGGCCCATAAAGAAATACAGTCAATGACAAGCAGTATTAAATATGTTAAAGATCTAACAGACAATGAAGAAGAATCTCAAAAAATGATTGCAAAATTTGAGGATCAAATTACGAAACTTCGAAACAGGTTGACTTATTTCAAGGTATAGTCTTGATTCATACTTATCGGCCTGTAAAAGTCCTTTGCAGGATATAGGCCTCACTCATAAGGTGAATTCGCTACAGTTAACCAAATCTCATAAATTCAATGTTTTTCCCTTAGTCGCCTCTTACAACGTTAAAGTCACGATAGAGTGGTTGGGTGGTCGGAATTTCGAGTCAAAAAACCCGAGTTCGATTAGTATTGGAATATAAAAATATTCCGCACCCTGCGTTTTTATAGGTTATTTACGCCTATATTTTAATACATTTTTCGTTGCAATGAAAGTTACCTAGTGGACAGTAAATGTCCAAGAATCTTTCTTCTCCTACGATTGTCAGTTCTGCGAGCTATGTGGCCGGGCCATTGCCACTACAGCGTGCTAATCCTTACGACTATGTTGATTACTTTAGTTCCAGCTATGGATTCTTGGTCACTCATATTTTTTTTTCTTATAGAAAAGGGAGGCAAACGAGCAGGTGGCTCACGTGATGATAAGTGATTACCGCCGCCCATGAACACCTGCAATACCAGAGGTATAGCAGATGCGTTGCCTCCCTTAGAATGCCCCCCCCCCAGAATTGGGGGAGGAGAGTGTGTGGGCCACCGGTTACCGGCACCCGGTCGAGCCGGCCCATTCATGCAACAACAAAAGCTGATGCGTGGCTCTACCACTGTTAAAATCAAGTACCTTTTACCACTAAACTAACATAATATAAAAAAAGCATATTCTGTTTTAAGAAAAACATTGCAAAGATGCAAAAAGGGGAACACTACAAAACGGAAATCCCGGAAGTCGAAGATCTATATCAATTATCACCGGAAGACAGGTGGCGCCTCTATTTCACCGCAACGGCAGCTTTGAAAGACAGACTTACGAACAAGATGAATAGATTAATGGTTTGTAATATAAAGACAAAATTACTTCGATTGACATGTATCAGAAAGTTATATTTAATCGTTGGCTTGGATATAAAGACGGCGACGGGCTCACCACCTGTCACGTTTTCCCGAAAATATCTTCGATGGTGGTTCGAAGGGTGGTTGTTTAGACTAGACCTCTGTCTACCCCTGTATTGGGAATTGCGTGGAGATATATATTTATTTATGATATGTATCAGCGTGAGAGTATACCTCATCTTTTCTTCCCGTGGGTGTCGTAAGAGCCGACTAAGGGGAAAGCTTTTAATTAATTAAATTACCATAAGCTATCGACTGATGTCCAGAATATTAGACAGACACTGTCCAGAATATGAGACAGGTACTGCTATCGTCAAGTCGCTCGCCAAACGTGGCGATTATGTCAAACCTCCCTTACGGGAGATGTAAATCATCTCCCGTAAGGGAGGCTCCCTTAAGAGAGAGAATTAGCACAGCGTTGAAGAGAAACAGTGTTTATGTTATATGGTGTCTGGTACTGCAATCGCCAATTCGCAACATTACATGTGACCTAGATTCGTTACCCGGCCAGTACCGCTAAAATTGTGAAATAAATAATTATATAAATATCTTCACGCAATTCCCAATACTGGGGTAGACGGAGGTCTAGTCGAGACAATTAAGTCCCTTTGACCCACCTTCCACCAACGATATTTTGGGGACAACGCCCGCCGCCGTCTTTATGTCCATGCCAACGATAGAATTCGTACATAAGTTTTTAAAAACCCATTGGTACGAGCCTGCCACCTGTGGATTGAACTCGGATCTCTTGACTCGAAATTCCGACCACCCCACCACACGGCTATCGTGACTTCGGCTAAAATTGTTAATGTCATAAATGAGAAATTTGGAAAAATTTACGAACATGGGCAGGAACAAAAAGTTTATTTTGTCTCCGAATATCTCTGGAGTGGCAGTACGCCAGTTTTTATAATGTCGAGAGCGCGCGGGAGGCAGCTCTGTGAGGCTCCGGGATCGACTCCCGGACGGGTCAGTGTAGAAAACTACTTTTCTATATTGTGTCGTATCATGGTGTTTGTGGTACCTTCGTTGTATTTGATTCCATGGCACAAGTGCTTCAGCTACGTAATTTAGGATCAGAGAAATGTATTTGATTTTGTTAATAGCAGTTTTAAGTGATGAATTTACGAGCAAGCTGTTACACGAGCTCGGCAGTGAAAGAAAACTTCATGGTGCAAATTTAGAAAAAAAAATTAGGGAAAAAAATATTTAAGAGAAGGCATTTGCCCAGCTGTGGGCATATATAGACCATTATCTTTGAGTAACCTTACTTACAGTCAGATATTGCCTTTGAGTGTCCTAAATTAGTAGTCATACCGGGTCTATTTTAAGTTTCTTGACTTCGACGGGCTCACCACCTGTCACGTTGTCCCGAAATAATCTTCGGTGGAAGGAGGGTCGAAGGGACTTAATTGTCTAGACTAGACCTCTGTCTACCCCTGTATTGGGAATTGGGTGAAGATATTATTTTTTATTGTTTTTTCTGTGATTTATATTTTCATACCGAACGAAGATGGAAACAATAATAAAGTTATTTTTAATTTATTTATTTAACCTATGCGTACCCTTAATTAGTCAGTCACTTCTTTTAATTAATTAAATTACCATAAGCTATCGACTGATGTCCAGAATATTAGACAGACACTGTCCAGAATATGAGACAGGTACTGCTATCGTCAAGTCGCTCGCCAAACGTGGCGATTATGTCAAACCTCCCTTACGGGAGATGTAAATCATCTCCCGTAAGGGAGGCTCCCTTAAGAGAGAGAATTAGCACAGCGTTGAAGAGAAACAGTGTTTATGTTATATGGTGTCTGGTACTGCAATCGCCAATTCGCAACATTACATGTGACCTAGATTCGTTACCCGGCCAGTACCGCTAAAATTGTGAAATAAATAATTATATAAATATCTTCACGCAATTCCCAATACTGGGGTAGACGGAGGTCTAGTCGAGACAATTAAGTCCCTTTGACCCACCTTCCACCAACGATATTTTGGGGACAACGCCCGCCGCCGTCTTTATGTCCATGCCAACGATAGAATTCGTACATAAGTTTTTAAAAACCCATTGGTACGAGCCTGCCACCTGTGGATTGAACTCGGATCTCTTGACTCGAAATTCCGACCACCCCACCACACGGCTATCGTGACTTCGGCTAAAATTGTTAATGTCATAAATGAGAAATTTGGAAAAATTTACGAACATGGGCAGGAACAAAAAGTTTATTTTGTCTCCGAATATCTCTGGAGTGGCAGTACGCCAGTTTTTATAATGTCGAGAGCGCGCGGGAGGCAGCTCTGTGAGGCTCCGGGATCGAGTGTAGAAAACTACTTTTCTATATTGTGTCGTATCATGGTGTTTGTGGTACCTTCGTTGTATTTGATTCCATGGCACAAGTGCTTCAGCTACGTAATTTAGGATCAGAGAAATGTATTTGATTTTGTTAATAGCAGTTTTAAGTGATGAATTTACGAGCAAGCTGTTACACGAGCTCGGCAGTGAAAGAAAACTTCATGGTGCAAATTTAGAAAAAAATTAGGAAAAAATATCTTCGATGGTGGGTCGAAGGGTGGTTGTTTAGACTAGACCTCTGTCTACCCCTGTATTGGGAATTGCGTGGAGATATATATTTATTTATGACATGTATCAGAAAGTTATATTTAATCGTTGGCTTGATATAAAGACGGCGACGGGCTCACCACCTGTCACGTTTTCCCGAAAATATCTTCGATGGTGGGTCGAAGGGTGGTTGTTTAGACTAGACCTCTGTCTACCCCTGTATTGGGAATTGCGTGGAGATATATATTTATTTATGACATGTATCAGAAAGTTATATTTAATCGTTGGCTTGATATAAAGACGGCGACGGGCTCACCACCTGTCACGTTTTCCCGAAAATATCTTCGATGGTGGGTCGAAGGGTGGTTGTTTAGACTAGACCTCTGTCTACCCCTGTATTGGGAATTGCGTGGAGATATATATTTATTTATGACATGTATCAGAAAGTTATATTTAATCGTTGGCTTGATATAAAGACGGCGACGGGCTCACCACCTGTCACGTTTTCCCGAAAATATCTTCGATGGTGGGTCGAAGGGTGGTTGTTTAGACTAGACCTCTGTCTACCCCTGTATTGGGAATTGCGTGGAGATATATATTTATTTATGACATGTATCAGAAAGTTATATTTAATCGTTGGCTTGATATAAAGACGGCGACGGGCTCACCACCTGTCACGTTTTCCCGAAAATATCTTCGATGGTGGGTCGAAGGGTGGTTGTTTAGACTAGACCTCTGTCTACCCCTGTATTGGGAATTGCGTGGAGATATATATTTATTTATGACATGTATCAGAAAGTTATATTTAATCGTTGGCTTGATATAAAGACGGCGACGGGCTCACCACCTGTCACGTTTTCCCGAAAATATCTTCGATGGTGGGTCGAAGGGTGGTTGTTTAGACTAGACCTCTGTCTACCCCTGTATTGGGAATTGCGTGGAGATATATATTTATTTATGACATGTATCAGAAAGTTATATTTAATCGTTGGCTTGATATAAAGACGGCGACGGGCTCACCACCTGTCACGTTTTCCCGAAAATATCTTCGATGGTGGGTCGAAGGGTGGTTGTTTAGACTAGACCTCTGTCTACCCCTGTATTGGGAATTGCGTGGAGATATATATTTATTTATGACATGTATCAGAAAGTTATATTTAATCGTTGGCTTGATATAAAGACGGCGACGGGCTCACCACCTGTCACGTTTTCCCGAAAATATCTTCGATGGTGGGTCGAAGGGTGGTTGTTTAGACTAGACCTCTGTCTACCCCTGTATTGGGAATTGCGTGGAGATATATATTTATTTATGACATGTATCAGAAAGTTATATTTAATCGTTGGCTTGATATAAAGACGGCGACGGGCTCACCACCTGTCACGTTTTCCCGAAAATATCTTCGATGGTGGGTCGAAGGACTTAATTGTCTAGACTAGACCTCTGTCTACCCCTGTATTGGGAATTGCGTGGAGATATATATTTATTTATGACATGTATCAGAAAGTTATATTTAATCGTTGGCTTGATATAAAGACGGCGACGGGCTCACCACCTGTCACGTTTTCCCGAAAATATCTTCGATGGTGGGTCGAAGGGTGGTTGTTTAGACTAGACCTCTGTCTACCCCTGTATTGGGAATTGCGTGGAGATATATATTTATTTATGACATGTATCAGAAAGTTATATTTAATCGTTGGCTTGATATAAAGACGGCGACGGGCTCACCACCTGTCACGTTTTCCCGAAAATATCTTCGATGGTGGGTCGAAGGGTGGTTGTTTAGACTAGACCTCTGTCTACCCCTGTATTGGGAATTGCGTGGAGATATATATTTATTTATGACATGTATCAGAAAGTTATATTTAATCGTTGGCTTGATATAAAGACGGCGACGGGCTCACCACCAGCGCCGCCGCCAGAAGGCACGGCCTGCTCAGGAATCTGGTGTGCCCGATCGGTGAGTCAATCTGTCTTGGCTTCTGACCCCTCGATTTCTATCGAACACAGCTCCGTGGATGATTGGTGTAGACACTGGTTTCCATTGTCCCTACATATGTATTTATTGTAAATAAATAAATATATTCACGCAATTTTTTTTATATAGAAGAGGGAGGCAAACGAGCAGGTGGCTCAGGTGGTGCGACGTCAGCTGCCCATGAACACAATGCATACCAGAGGCATAGCAGATGCGTTGCCACCCTTAGAGTGCCCCGCCCCCTCCCAGAATTGGGGGAGAGGGGTGTGTGGGGTACCGGTTACCTGCACTCACCAGTCGAAACGCAGAAGATTGTTAAACTTCTTCTTCACGCCGGTATTCTGTGCGTCGTCGTACTTCCCCGGTCGAGCCGGCCTATTCATGCAACAACAAAAGCTGATGCGTGGCTCTACCACTGTTAAAAAATTCCCAATACAGGGGTAGACAGCGGTCTAGTCTAGACAATTAAGCTCCTTCCACCTTCCACCAAAGATATTTTATGAACAACGAGGCGGACATTCCCAGTTTTAGGCGCTCTAAAATATTTAAGGATTCAGGAAATGCGCCCACCCGTACTGAAGCAACGAGGCGGACATTCCCAGTTTTAGGCGCTCTAAAATATTTAAGGATTCAGGAAATGCGCCCACCCGTACTGAAGCAACGAGGCGGACATTCCCAGTTTTAGGCGCTCTAAAATATTTAAGGATTCAGGAAATGCGCCCACCCGTACTGAAGCAACGAGGCGGACATTCCCAGTTTTAGGCGCTCTAAAATATTTAAGGATTCAGGAAATGCGCCCACCCGTACTGAAGCAACGAGGCGGACATTCCCAGTTTTAGGCGCTCTAAAATATTTAAGGATTCAGGAAATGCGCCCACCCGTACTGAAGCAACGAGGCGGACATTCCCAGTTTTAGGCGCTCTAAAATATTTAAGGATTCAGGAAATGCGCCCACCCGTACTGAAGCAACGAGGCGGACATTCCCAGTTTTAGGCGCTCTAAAATATTTAAGGATTCAGGAAATGCGCCCACCCGTACTGAAGCAACGAGGCGGACATTCCCTGCTTTAGGCGCTCTAAAATATTTAAGAGAAGGCATTTGCCCAGCTGTGGGCATATATAGACCATTATCTTTGAGTAACCTTACTTACAGTCAGATATTGCCTTTGAGTGTCCTAAATTAGTAGTCATACCGGGTCTATTTTAAGTTTCTTGACTTCGACGGGCTCACCACCTGTCACGTTGTCCCGAAATAATCTTCGGTGGAAGGAGGGTCGAAGGGACTTAATTGTCTAGACTAGACCTCTGTCTACCCCTGTATTGGGAATTGGGTGAAGATATTTTTTTTACTATTATAAAGAACTTGATAGAAACTGACTTGCGCTCAATATGCTCGGACGTTAAGCGCAAAATCGGTTACGTCATTCACCTGCGAGCGCACGAACGACGCTCGCAAGTCCAAGTCTCTATGGCCGAAATCGGTCTGGATACTATACTATTATAAGTCACGATAGCCGAGTTGTTGGGTGTTCGGAATTTCGAGTCGAGAGACCCGAGTTCGATCCCCAAGTGGCAGTACCAATGAGTTTTTCAAAAACTTATGTACGAATTTCATCGATGGCTTGGACATAAAGACGGCGACAGGCTCACCACCTGTCACGTTGTCCCGAAAATATCTTCGGTGGAAGGTGTGTCAAAGGGACTTAATTGTCTAGACTTGACCTCTGTCTACCCCTGTATTGGGAATTGCGTGAAGATATTTTTTTTTACTATTATAAAGAACTTGATAGAAACTGACTTGCGCTCAATATGCTCGGACGTTCAGCGCAAAAATCGGTTACGTCATTCACCTGCGAGCGCACGAACGACGCTCGCAAGTCCAAGTCTCTATGGCCGAAATCGGTCTGGATACTATACTATTATAAGTCACGATAGCCGAGTTGTTGGGTGTTCGGAATTTCGAGTCGAGAGACCCGAGTTCGATCCCCAAGTGGCAGTACCAATGAGTTTTTCAAAACTTATGTACGAATTTCATCGATGGCTTGACATAAAGACGGCGACAGGCTCACCACCTGTCACGTTGTCCCGAAAATATCTTCGGTGGAAGGTGTGTCAAAGGACTTAATTGTCTAGACTTGACCTCTGTCTACCCCTGTATTGGGAATTGCGTGAAGATATTTTTTTACTATTATAAAGAACTTGATAGAAACTGACTTGCGCTCAATATGCTCGGACGTTAAGCGCAAAATCGGTTACGTTTATTCACCTGCGAGCGCACGAACGACGCTCGCAAGTCCAAGTCTCTATGGCCGAAATCGGTCTGGATACTATACTATTATAAAACAGACATCACAACACTTTACATTACTATATTTATCGATGATTACGACCTACAAAGAAGTAGTCGCGTAAGAAATTGAATTTAAATCAAGCAATAATTATGTTTAATTAGTATTAAAAAGATATTTTATTATATATTAGTATACATTACAAAAGATAGATAAATTACAAAAGCACTAGTTAACAATGCGTGCTAAAAACTTACTTTTACTTACTTATTTTCTAGAGTCACGATAGCCGAGTCAAGAGACCAGAGTTCGTACCGCCTTTAGTAGTAACAACAAAGATATTTTCGAGGCGACATGACAGGTAGTGAGCCCGTCGCCGTCTTTATGTCCAAGCCAACGATATAATTCGTACATAAGTTTTTGAAAAACTTATTGGTACGAGCCTGCCACCTGCGGATCGAACTCGGGTCTCTTAACTCGAAATTCCGATCACCCAGCCACTCGGCTATCGTGACTTTTTTTGTATGTATTTATTGCTCATACTATTATACTATTATAAGTCACGATAGCCGAGTTGTTGGGTGTTCGGAATTTCGAGTCGAGAGACCCGAGTTCGATCCCCAAGTGGCAGTACCAATGAGTTTTTCAAAACTTATGTACGAATTTCATCGATGGCTTGGACATAAAGACGGCGACAGGCTCACCACCTGTCACGTTGTCCCGAAAATATCTTCGGTGGAAGGTGTGTCAAAGGGACTTAATTGTCTAGACTTGACCTCTGTCTACCCCTGTATTGGGAATTGCGTGAAGATATTTTTTTTTACTATTATAAAGAACTTGATAGAAACTGACTTGCGCTCAATATGCTCGGACGTTCAGCGCAAAAATCGGTTACGTCATTCACCTGCGAGCGCACGAACGACGCTCGCAAGTCCAAGTCTCTATGGCCGAAATCGGTCTGGATACTATACTATTATAAAACAGACATCACAACACTTTACATTACTATATTTATCGATGAGTACGACCTACAAAGAAGTAGTCGCGTAAGAAATTGAATTTAAATCAAGCAATAATTATGTTTAATTAGTATTAAAAAGATATTTTATTATATATTAGTATACATTACAAAAGATAGATAAATTACAAAAGCACTAGTTAACAATGCGTGCTAAAAACTTACTTTTACTTACTTATTTTCTAGAGTCACGATAGCCGAGTCAAGAGACCAGAGTTCGTACCGCCTTTAGTAGTAACAACAAAGATATTTTCGAGGCGACATGACAGGTAGTGAGCCCGTCGCCGTCTTTATGTCCAAGCCAACGATATAATTCGTACATAAGTTTTTGAAAAACTTATTGGTACGAGCCTGCCACCTGGGGTCGAACTCGGGTCTCTTAACTCGAAATTCCGACCACCCAACCACTTGGCTATCGTGACTTTTAAAAATAATTAGGATTTCATGATTTCTATATCTGATTTCTATAGGCAAATGTTAGAGGTCACACTCATTTCTAAATACTTTAACAACTAACCTAATGTGTTTAAGATTCTTTTATAAGGCACACCAATTAACGTGGTGTGTGAAGAAATTTTGTGCTATTATTTTCTTGTTTTTTTTTTAAAAAAAAAAGGAATAGCTATTGACATTAGGACTGTAAACATTTAAGTTTTTTTTTAATACAGTTTTTTCATACAGTTATTTTCTTAACTCGGTGCTAATCCTTGACATTTGTAGTATTCATGTTTTCTTTCTTTCCTTCCAGTCATAGTAGAAGAAGCGGCGGAAGTGCTTGAAGCTCATATAGTTGCGTCCCTCACAAATCACTGTCAACACCTTATTCTGATTGGTAATATTTTAACAATTCTCATATTAACATTATTATTGTTATTTAAAAATGTATCTTATACCCAATACTTGGTTGTTTAGAGATCATGACAATTAAGTTCTTTCGACCCACATTCCACCGAAGATATCTTTGGGACAACGTGACAGGTGGTGAGCACGTCGCCGTCTTTATGTCCAAGCCAACGATATAACTCATACTTAAGTTTTTGAAAAGGATCCAGTGGTACGTGACTTCGACCTGGGAATCGGACTCGGGTCTCTTGACACGAATTTCGATCACTTAACCGCTCGGCTATCGTGACTTTTTAAAGTATTAAAAAATAGTTTAAATAATTTCAAATAGCTTAAATAAATCTGACCGGTTATGCCCTAATGGCATTATTGCGAAACCGGTCAGGCAAATGTCTGTATCAGTATTGGGAATCGCGTGAAGATACGTTTTTATTTATTTCTTTGATATTCGGACTGTAATTTAAGTCGTATATAAGAAAGCTTTGTAGTCTAGGAGTCTTCGGTGAAAGGTGGGTCGAAAGGACTTAATTGTCTAGACCTCTGTCTACCCCTGTATTGCGAACGGCGTGAAACCGGATCAGATTTATTTAAACTACTTTTCCAATACTACTAGGCGATCATAAACAACTGAGACCAACGGCAGCACATTACAAACTGGCCAGGGATTACAACCTGGAGATATCCCTTTTCGAGCGCATGGTACGCAACGGCGTGCACGCACGCACGCTGACCACGCAGCGGCGCATGCGCATACAATTCGCCGAGCTCCTCGCGCCACTCGTATACGAGAGGCTCGACTCACATCACTCTGTACTTCTCTATCCCAATGTTAGAGGCCTGAGGGACAATTTGTACTTCTATAAACATAACGTACTGGAAGATACTGAGGTGAGTGTTACATGAAGAGAGTTTAAGTGTTTTTGGCTTGTCACATTCATATGTCGCGATATTTTGATTTGGTTGTACTTATTTATTTTAAAGTCACGATAGCCGATTTGTTGGGTGGTCGGAATTTCGAGTCGAGAGACCCGAGTTCGATCCCCAGGTGGCAGTACCAATGAGTTTTTCAAAAACTTATGTACGAATTTCATCGTTGGCTTGGACATAAAGACGGCGACGGGCTCACCACCTGATTGGGAATTGCGTGAAGATATTTTTTTTACAATTATTTAAGTAAATACATGCGTAGATAAGGACAGCGTCATATAAATTGATTTGATATTAAAGTAAGTAGCTATAGCACTTGTGTTATGGAATCAGAATTATCAGAGGGACCGCAAACACTCAGACTCGATAAAATATAGAAATGTGTGTATATATATGGATGTTTGTACTTTATGTATATATCATACATACATATGTGTATCTTTGTTCATATATTTAAAGTATTACCTTAATAGTTTTATATCTAATTATTTTTAAAAGTACCTGCCACATTATTTCTCTTCGTCAAATGAGGTTTACTGCTAGATAATGCCAAATAGCATTAAGTAACTTATTGCACACACTTAACGCATAAATAAATAAATTATGGAAATTTCTTGTACATTCGTCAATTATTGATTTATGACTATCTTTTTCTTAACTTCAATATTGGGAAAGGAAGGAATAATTACAATATTAAGGATTTTTGATAGCAGTGTTGCCAGTGACAACTTTAAATTACCTTGATTTATTATTTTGATATTGATTCTTTTTGGCAATAAGTATTCCGAATGAAATTCCGAATGAAAAGAAATAAATGTTTATGTAATTCAAACTATTTTGTTTCGCAAAACAAGCATTTTTAGGAAGATGTTTATTTAATAGCGAGTTCGAACCTAGCTGCACGTTTGTGAATGCATTTGTAATGAAATATTGGTAATGTATTCCTCTTTTTCTTCTTTACAGCCTATCAAGAGTCCACTGCTGAACTTAGACCTTCCATAAAATTTTTCTATCTTTCACAAAGAAGTCATGATAGCCGAGTGGTTGGGTGGTCGGAATTTCGAGTCATGAGACCGGAGTTCTATCCCCAGTTGGCAGGCTCGTAACTATGGGGTTTTAAAAACTTATGTACGAATTATATTGTTGACTTGGACATAAAGACACAAAGAAAATATCTTCGGTGGAAGGTGGGTCAAAGGGGCTTAATTGTTTAGACTAGACCTCTGTCTATTCTGTATTGGGAATTGCGTGAAGATATTTATTTATTTATTTATTCCACAAAGAACGGTGTTCAGCCACCTGCGTATCGACTCCCCACAACATTTTGCAAATCGTCACTATCTTGTGTGAGACTTTAGCGAGGTTGCCACTCGAGACCCTTTTTTCCCCAATGGTTATCAGTTCGTCTAGCTATGTCACTTGCCATTGCCACTTCAGCGCTCTGATCCTTACAGCTATGTCGGTTACCTTAGTTCTGCTGCGGATCTCCTCGTTGCAGATTCTATCACTGAGACAAACACGGAATATAGCCCTTACCATAGCTCGCTGAGTAACTTTCTATTTTTGAGAGCTTTGATATTCGGTATTTGATTTGATATTTGACATAAAGACGGCGACGGGCTCACCACCTGTCACGTTGTCCCGAAAATATCTTCGGTGGAAGGTGGGTCAAAGGGACTTTATTGTCTAGACTTGACCTCTGTCTACCCCTGTATTGGGAATTGCGTGAAGACATTTATTTATTTATTTGATATACGGAAAGTAATGTAAGTCGTATATAAGAAAACTTTGTAGTCTAAAATAAAAAGTCTTTGGTAAAGGTGGATCGAAAGCACTTAATTGTCTAGAACTCTGTCTGCTCCAGCATTGGGAATAGCGTGAAGATACATTTTATATATTTCTTTGATATTCGGACTGTAATATAAGTCGTATATAAGAAAACTTTGTACTCTAAAAAGTCTTAGTTGAAAGGTAATGACTTAATTGTCTAGAACTCTGTCTGCTCCATTATTGGAAGTGGCGTGAAGAAATGTTTTTATTTATTAATTTTGTAATCTCCTATCTCTTCGCAGGGTTTAGAAGACAGTTGGAGCCACAGGAATAGCTTTGAAGCGAAATGGTGCTTGGCCCTCGCGAATTATCTACGACAGATGCAATACACGGCCGGTGAAATAACAATACTTGCTACTTACACCGGGCAAGCCACGCTTATTAAAGATGTAAGATCTTTTTTAAATTATCATAAAATCACGATACCCGAATGGTTGGGTGATCGGATTTTCGAGGCAACAGACCCGAGTTCGATCCCCAGGTGGCAGGCTCGTACCAATGGTTTTATCAAAAACTTTATGTACGAATTATATCGTTGGCTTGGACATAGAGACGGCGACGGGCTCAACACCTGTCACGTTGTCCCGAAAATATCTTCGGTGGAAGGTGGGTCGAAGGGACTTAATTGTCTAGAACTCTGTCTGCTCCAGCATTGGGAATAGCGTGAAGATACATTTTATATATTTCTTTGATATTCGGACTGTAATATAAGTCATATATAAGAAAACTTTGTACTCTAAAAAGTCTTAGTTGAAAGGTAATGACTTAATTGTCTAGAACTCTGTCTGCTCCATTATTGGAAGTGGCGTGAAGATATGTTTTTATTTATTCATTTTGTAATCTCCTATCTCTTCGCAGGGCTTAGAAGACAGTTGGAGCCACAGGAATAGCTTTGAAGCGAAATGGTGCTTGGCCCTCGCGAATTATCTGCGACAGATGCAATACACGGCCGGTGAAATAACAATACTTGCTACTTATACCGGGCAAGCCACGCTTATTAAAGATGTAAGATCTTTTTTAAATTATCATAAAATCACGATACCCGAATGGTTGGGTGATCGGATTTTCGAGGCAAGAGACCCGAGTTCGATCCCCAGGTGGCAGGCTCGTACCAATGGTTTTATCAAAAACTTTATGTACGAATTATATCGTTGGCTTGGACATAGACACGGCGACGGGCTCATCACCTGTCACGTTGTCCCGAAAATATCTTCGGTGGAAGGTGGGTCGAAGGGACTTAATTGTCTAGACTAGACCTCTGTCTACCTCTGTATTGGGAATTGGGTGAAGATATTTTATTTTATTTACCTCAATTTAGGTGACTGGTGGCTGGTTGTAGCGTCGAAGGTGGAAAATGTTTGGTACTGCGATCGCCACGCAGCTTGCAGAACGTGATAGGCCTATGTTCTGCAGTATTCTCTTATAGGCCCTTTATAATTAATATGTCCACCATTTAATTTTTCCATTATTCATCCATCCATGAAAGAACTGCCACGTGTGTGTTTTAGTATGTTTTTTTTTTGTTTTCCTTTTCAACATATTCATAGTGTACGAATAAGAATTTTACTATTTCTGGTACGACCTCCGTGGACGAGTGGCGTAACCACCGGTTTTCAAGGTGACGGCACCACCAGGTCCCGGGTTCGATTTTCGGACGGGTCAATGTAGAAAAAACACTTTCTTCTACATTAACTACTCGGATCTGGGTGTTTGTCGTGCCTTCGTTGTTTCAAATGCTTTAGCATCTTACATTGGGATCGGAGCAATGTGATGTTGTCCCCGTCTATCTATGTATGTATTTATAACATTTGTAATTAATTGCATCATAATGTTTTTTCAGCTAAGCAAAAAATATGAATCACTGAGGGACGTTAAAGTCACGGTAGTGGACAATTATCAAGGCGAAGAGAACAGGATAGTGATACTGTCGCTTGTGAGGAGTAACAGAGAGGGCAAGATTGGATTTCTAACGGCGGCCAATAGAATCTGCGTCGCAATGTCACGGGCTAAAGAAGGTATATAATTATTTATATTAACTTTATATCTCATTCTCAATTTATACTTACCTAACGGTATGTGTGGTATCCGCGTAAGAATATAAATGAGTAATATATAATAATATTTTCACGCTATTCCCAATGCTGGGGTAGACAGCGGTCTATGTAATCAAGTCTGAAATGACTCATCTTTCACCGAAGACATTTCTTGGAGAACGTGACAGGTGGTAAGCCCGTCGCCGTCTTTATGTCCAGACCGACGATGTAAATCGTACACAAGTTTGTGTCAAAACCTATGGGTACGAGCCAAACAACCACTGAGCCATTGAGATTTTTTAAGAGAGATTTAGAATTTAAACTGATGTGTTGCACGACGATGAAGTCACCGTGACTTGAAGGTAAAAACGTTGCCATGGTATGGCAGAGGACCCGGGTTCGAATCCTGTCCGTTTTTCCATTTGATTTTTTAAGTTTCTCTTTAATTTAATTGTTATTACTTATTGTCAGAAGTCCAGCATGATTTGCGTGCTTTAAAATAATCAATGAAACTTATACTATCAACATGTCAATCTCGAATTATATTCAACCAATGGCAATACGAGCCTTGGGGAACGAAGTCTGGCCTCTTGTTACGAATTCCGATCACCCAACCACTGGGCAATCGTTACATATAATTTTAATCTGTTACAGGTTTTTATATATTCGGTAATATGGACGCACTGCAGTCTGCCAGCTCGATATGGAGATCAATTGGTGAGAAACTGATGGCGCGGGACTCGATTGGAGGGAGCATAGTGCTGCGCTGCGAAACGCACAGACAAAATATCCAACACGTATGTATAGTTGAACTGCGTGGTCGAGTGGCGTACACGCCGGTTTTCATGGTGTCTGTGGCCAGCTGTGGGGTTCGATTCTCGGACGGGTCGATGTAGAAAATCACTTTTCTAAATTTTCTCGGTGGTACTGTCAAAAGTGCATTAGCCACTTTTGGATCAGAGCAATGTATGTGATGTTGTCCCTATCTCACCTTAACTTACATAACTTCACGATAGCCGTGTGGTTGGGTGGTCGGAGTTTCGAGTCAAGAGACCCGAGTTCGATCCTCAAGTGGCCGTACCAATGGGTTTTTCTAAAAAAAAACAAAAACTATGTACAAATTGTATCGTTGGCTTGGACATATAGACGGCGACGGGCTCACCACCTGTCAAGTTGTCCCGAAAATATCTTCGGTGGAAGGTGGGTCGAAGGGAAATGTCTAGACTAGACCTCTGTCTACCCCTGTATTGGGAATTGCGCGAAGATATTTCTTTCTTTCTATTTCTAACTTACATATCTGCCTGTTAAAATTCACTGCAGGAAATAGGCCTTTTCCTTAGGGAGGATTTGCCATAAGCGGATTGGCGATGGCAGTACCAGACCACTCGCACCTCAGACGCTGCTGCCCATCTTCGGTCTGATATTTTTGGAGATGGTTATCCCGCCATCTATCGGTTGCTATAAAGATATTCAAGGCTAAATAGCCTTGAATATCTTTAAGTAGCGACTAAGGGAAACCCCTTAGTCGCCTCTTACGACATCCACGGGAAAAAAAGAGTGGCAATATTCTTATGCCGTTACCACACGGATTATCTTTCACACATTATACTAATATTATAAATTCGAAAAGTAGTGAATAATAACTGTTCATTGTTTCTTTCTTTCTTTTCTTCTCTCTTTCATTCTATGCATGTATTCGTTTATGTATAGTGACTCGTGACTTGATATCTAAGTTATGTAAGGATAGCTACTGAAATATTCTTTCTCAGGAAATAAATGAACAAACAAGGTCAAATTACACTGGGGTGGTAATTTAGTCTATTCTACACAAATTTCACTGGAACTTGTTTGGAACAACTGTGACTCGTGGTAACCCTGTAGTCTTAAGTTTCCAAGCCAAGCATATAATGTAATCTACTACTTCTTATGTGACGTACTATATATGTTTATATGTACTACAATGTATGTACTGAAAAAGAAATATCTTAACGCCATTCCTAATACTGGAGTAGACAAAGGTCTGGACAAATAATTCCTTTCGACTCATCAACGAAGACATTTTTTTAGGATAGTGTGTTAGCGAGTATGTCGCGTCTTTATGCTCAAGACAACGATGATGGACTCACCAACTGTAAAGTCATGTGAAATATTATGTCGAAAGTGGAAGTAATAAAATGTTAAAAAGATAAATTCCTTTTTCAGGTTGAATTCTTCGAAGATTTTGACAATTGCATGGCGCCGCGAGGAAACTGCTTAAAAATTTGTAATTAATTTGAAAATTATGTACATACGAACAATTTTTTCTAATAGATTACAATAATTTTTAATAAATTCATGAAGTTTTATTTTTAAAACCGTTCGCCGAGTCCATCTGTGGGTAATTAGGGCTTCCTCTTTCTTATATTGTATTCCGATAGTATGTAAAGCCCTTGCCCCTGTGCACAGCAGTGGGCGTTTAATCTGTTTATATTAAACCTCCTTTGTTTAATCTAAAATTAAACATCATAGATTATGTTAGAAATAAAACTAGTAACATTGGAGTGAAATTTTACTTTTTTTTTTAAATAGCCACATTTGCATGAAAGGTCACTATGGACAAGTCCAGCTTGAATAGTAATGAACAAAAGTTTACTAAATTCCATAAACAATAGGTAAATACAGCGTACTCGTGTATTTGCGATTTATAGCTAAATAGCAAGTCATCGATAACTTAAACGTAGCCATCAAAAGTCAAGAATATTTACTTAAAAATTTTTTAGAAGGAATTTATACAAAAGGCAATAATAAACATATTTTTTTTTGTATATTACTTTTATACAATTATATTCAAGTGAAACTTTAACAATACAAAAACTTAAAAAAATATAAACATAAAAAAATTGTGACAAGACATTAAATAAAATATAAAAATTTACATTCACGAAACAAAACTATTTTGGTGTTGATAATTATAACAAAAAGTAGAGTCTACAAAAAATGGATACACAAATTATTTATTACAATCTCCAATTAAAGTATTACAAACTTCCTGTTTTCATTTGGTTTTCTCTCACGGGCACCATTTAATAATATTTATCTTAATTACAATTATTATGTTTAACTTCAAGTTACTAAGTTATTAAATTTTAAATAAACTGAAAGAAATATTGACACGGGTTTTACATACCGTCTCCCTTTGGAGCACAAATACGCCGGCTAAAACGGGGCAGATTTAGACCCTTCCCGGTCAGTATTCCGGTCATAGGCATACATAAATAGAGACAAAATGACATAAGTTACTGTTTCCATATAAAGTAGCTAAAGCACTTGTGTTTTGAAGTCAGAAGCAATGAAAGTACCACAAAAACCCAGACAATGTAACACAAAAACCATGGGACAATGTCAAAAAAGTAGTTGAAATCTACTAGACATACATAGACACCATGAAAACCGGTACATATGTCACTCATCCACCGAGAAAATTTTGTGCTCCTGCCTTTCATCCGACGGTTGGAGAAACCGGAAGCCAAACCCATTAACTTTTACCTTACTATTTGGTATTCATCTTACTAACATAAACCTTCAAAAAGTTTAGGAGAAAATCAATTTTTGATTAATTTCAATATTTATATCCATTCTATTTATGCAAGTTCCGCATAATACACGCAGATAAATCAACACCTGAAAGCTTTGCTTGATTTTTATAGCATAACCGTGTATACGATCATTTCCTGAACTAATTCAATGAAATATTTCAAGGTGGCATTGCATAGCAACAATTTATTATTCCGTGACGTGTCTATATGAGTTAACTCAAATAATAAACGGAACAATTTTAAATTCAAAACGAAGGTAGCTTTTCGGGACATTGTCTTCTTTTTACGTGGATTAAGCTTTCTCTACCTATGGAATATCCTACGTAACTATAACGACTATGTATATATGTAAATATTTTCGAGAGAGAGCGAGAGCGAAAATCCACTGAAGGAAATTCGGTGCATTTCGACTCCGTCACGGGAATGCAATCACGCATAACCACGATGCAGCTACTCCTTGAAAAAAAACAAAGCCTATCCATCTTAGTTAGACAAATCTAATTTTAGGGTTCGGGGAAACATTCCTTGCGCCCGCAAGGCCAAATATACTCTTAACACAATTACTGACTGAGTATCTAGTAGGAAACATGAAAATGAACATCGGAATGAATTGGTTATATACAGTTTAATACTTATAAACTACATTTAGAGTCGTTTTATAACGACTAAAAGCGAATTGTGCAAATTAGCTAACTACGCACTGCATCACATCATTTATCACATCAATTAAAATAATCCTACCCTAAAAACTAATATTCTTCTAAGAAATCTTCAATCAAATTAGTTATATTTTCTGGTGAATTCAATTGTACGTGATGCGTACCTTGAACCTCAACGTATGTAACATCAGCTGTTTCTTTCAACTTCTCTACTACCGCCTTGTAGTAATCTACCCTCTCCCAATTTTGTCCCGGTATCGCCCTGATGTTTAAAACCTTACATTTCACTTGTGTGGCGTATGCCAATGCGGTCTCTATCGACATCATTCCAAGACCCGACACTTTAAGCCTCGGATCCCTTTTAAAATGATAGCCTTTCTTCTTCAGATGCGCTGGCGTCGGTGCCATACCCCTCTTCATCAGTACCTTGCAATTTTCTCTAGACACCGAACCTTTATACGCGTCAACGACTATATCAATCATTTCGTCGTATTCGTAGCAGGGTATTTTGTCATCGGACAAATTCTCGTAGTCCAATAACTTGTCTATGGACCAGCCGGTTGTCTTAACCATGTTCTCTGGTACTCTGACAGCGGGGCTGGCGATATCAATACAGATTATTCTATCAACGTCATCGGGGTATGACGCTGCGTACATAAAACTTAGAGCACCACCTAAAGAATGTCCCATGAGGCATATTTTACTCCAACCATAGTGTTTCACTATCCGTCGTAAAAGCGATATACCGTCCCAGAAGACGTAGTACATCATACCGGCGGGATAGTGGGAGGAGAGACCGTGGCCGGGTAGGTCTATGCATAGGATGGACGTCATTGGGGATAGAAGCGGTATGAGATTGTCCCATGTGCCAGCGTTGTCCTGCCAGCCATGTATGGCTATAAGCGGCTGCTTGTTCCTCGGACCCCACCACCGCCCTGCGACGTGGCCCCACGGCACTGGGATTTCTATTTCTTCCACCTGCACGCCTGCTGGCAGTTCTGTAAAAGAATAAAATAATTAGAATAGTAATAAAAAGAATTACACGGGGTATTATTGCAATCATTACAACAATAAATTAAAAAGATTATTTGTTGAGTCAATTAACGTTGCCGTCAATTACCCACATATATTAACTCACATAAGATTAAGACGGTCGGATCAAAGGAAATTTGTAATTGTCAAGAAACAAGAGTTGGAAGTCACGATAGCCGAGTGGTTGGGTGGTCGGAATTTCGAGTCGAGAGACCCGAGTTCGATCCCCAGGTGGCAGTACCAATGAGTTTATCAAAAACTTATGTACGAATTACATCATTGGCTTGGACATAAAAACGGCGACGGGCTCACCACCTGTCACGTTGTACCGAAAATATCTTCGGTGGAAGGTGGGTCAAAGGGACTTAATTGTCTAGACTAGACTTCTGTCTACCCCTGTATTGGGAATTGCGTGAAGATATTTATTTATTTATTTTATTTAAGAAACAAGAGAAACAATTCAAATCTTTACTAATATTACAAATGTGAAATTGAGTTGATTGATTTTTTGCTTCTTAGTTACGCTTTCACGCCATAGTCGAACAGTCGATTTTATTGAATTATGGTTTAAAAATACATGGGACCCTGGAAACGATTATAGGTTTCTCGCGATAAACTTTAGAGCTACTTTAACACAGGTGAAGCAGCCGGAAAGTGTCCGTTATTAATAATTAATGTTACTAGTTTTCAAAATTTTGTTACATATAAAATATAACAAACAAAAATTATTAAAAATTACACGATAAACGAGTGGTTGGGTGATCGGAATTATATAACATAGTTTCTACATACTATAGAGAATCTATATACTATAATTTCATGCGGCATAATTTTATTATTACATATCATTTTATAAAATTAAATAACAGATTTGAAGACCCCAATATGCGGAGAAATTTACAAAGTTTTAATGTCAACAAATGTACAACAGACGATGTTGTAACATGGTGAATTCAAGACTTAAAATGCATGTTTTGTAAGATCAAAAAGGTTAATGCAGTACATTCGTTTGATACATAAATGTAGCACAAGTACCTACGTATTTGCATATATTGAGTGTTTAGTAGGCAGTTTATTATAAACGATATCCTACCCAAATAGCTAGATATATCCTGGCCAAAATGTCGTTAACCCTTAATGATTTATTAAAATAAAATAAATATCTTCACATAGTCTCTGACGAGGTAATCAGCGAGAATAGATCGTCAAGTGTCAGAACCTTTTGCATTTCAGTGATAAGGTCATCTTTCAAATGTACCATATTGCCAAATATTCCATATTACTATAAGTCGTAATAATAATGGTAGGAGTCGTTATTTCCATTTCATCGTGGTTATTATCATAAATGTATACATAACGGCCTCTAAAAGTCCACGACATGATATACGGTCTCTCCCATGCCTCTATAAAACCTCCCTGGGTTTGCCATGATTGCCACGATTGGCAAACGGCTTTGCGATCGCAGCACCATCAGTTTGTTGAGCTTGGTTTGGTTTTTCGAGATGGTGATCAGCCGTCTGGCGGTTGAAAACGCTTTAAAATGTTTTTTATCGCATCTTATGACAACCACGGGACGAAAGGCATATTCTTTCGCTGATAAGACACTTTCGTGGTCATCAGTAATATAAAACTACAATACAATAATCGAAATGATAAAGAAGAAGTCACGATAGCCGAGTGGTTGGGTGGTCGGAATTTCGAGTCGAGAGACCCGAGTTCGATCCCCAGGTGGCAGGCATGTAGCAATGGGTTTTTCAAAAACTTATGAACGAATAACGTTGGCTTAGACATAAAGACGGCGACGGGCTCACCACCTGTCACGTTGTCCCGAAAATATCTTCTGTGGAAGGTGGGCCGAAGAGACTTAATCGTCTAGACTAGACCTCTGTCTACCCCTGTATTGGGAATTGCGTGAAGATATTTATTTATTTATGAAATGAAATGATGATAATGATGATCGATTTCCGATCACCCAACTATTCAGCTCATAAATAAATTTATGAGCTGAATGGTTGGGTGATCGGAAAACGAGTCGAGACCCGACTTCGATCCCATGGCTCGTACCAAGGGGTGTTTTCGTTGGCTTGGACATAAAGACGACTACGGGCTCACCGCCTGTCACGGTGTCCCGAAAATATCTTCTGTGGAAGGTGGGCCGAAGAGACTTAATCGTCTAGACTAGACCTCTGTCTACCCCTGTATTAGAATGGCCTGAATATATTTTTGTAATTTTTTCTTTTTATGTTAAAGGATTTCATTTCAACGCGCTTTGAAATATTTCACAAAATTCCCAAAGAAAGAATAAACTCGTTTGCATAAGTTATTATCATCAATATATTTCTCTATATTTTCATTAATTTTTCATTATAAGTCATTTAAACTTTTGCTGATGGCTCCATTAACGATGATTCTTTGTCAATGTCAAGAATAACGAATATAAGGGAGAAATTATTTAAGTTATAAAGACAATAAGAATGGAGCACTATTGAGTATACTAAAAGAAAAAGCACACAAACAATATAATATTTAAAACAATGTTAGTATATTTTAAATAACTAAGTGTGAAATAATATATTTGCCAGTAACTGCTAAATGAACAAGTTACTAACTCCAAACAATTATTAACTTGCGTTACAAATTAATCATGTACTCGTAAATGAGAAATAGTTACGGGCGAGGAGCGAGCCCTGCGGTACGCCCAATTATACCTACCGTCAACGAAACAAACTCGCACCATTCATTCACAATCTTAAATTCTCAAATAATAAGCTGAAGTGCTCAAACTCATATTCCATAATGATAATTCTTGACAATTGTTTCATGGTTCACGAAATCGATCACAAAGGAATCCTAGATAATGCAATGAATCCTAACAAATCTCAAATATATGCTTAATCAGCCGTAGTACACACACAGCAATGGGTGTAAAACAATCGCTTACAAAATCAACTAAGTGAGGTGTAGGAGGGTAATAAAATTAAAATGTCTTAACTGTTGATCAACATTGTTGGACGAGTATTCATAGTAGACAATAAGAGTCAAAACCTAGTGAGTTCAAAGTACTAACCATTTTAAATAAAAGCTGAAAATACACTTAATTCTACACTTCTAATGTAAAGATTATAATCAAATAAGATGTAATTTATTATTAAAACAATCATTTATACGGACGCCACAGAAACGGACATAACCATAGATCTACAATTTTTTTTTTGATAAGTATTGTTAATGAAATAAAAACTACTGTCCATTATTAAACAATTTAAAATCGACCTCATTTTTAACCTAGACACCGATCTAATTAACATTATTCGTTCTCAGTTAGGCAACGCTTGGTTTGTTTAAAACAATCATGCATAGGCATTTAAGAATTAATTAATATCCTTTGTTTACCGCGAAGGTGAATCAATTGTACAAAAACAGAGTATTCTTGTGTGCGCCCTTAAATATTATAGAATGACTAATGATGTTATAGGAACAGCGGAAACTAAATTGCATTTAATTAGAATGCGGAATTTTAAAGTGTATTACATGTTTTTTTATAACATGAACAATGAAACGTTATATTTTTTTTTAATAAAAATATTAATATTGAAACAAACGGGTAAGGCCTGTGTTTTATTATTTTATTTTAAAGCATCGAGAATTGCACACCACTCATGTTTCGGTTCTAAATCAACGTACAAATAAATTATAAAAGTCACTATAGCCGAGTGGTTGGGTGGTCGGAGTCAAGAGACCCGAGTTCGATCCCCAGGTGACAGTACCAATGAGTTTTTTTTTTAAAACTTTTATACGAATTTCATCGTTGGCTTGGACATAAAGACGGCGACGGGCTCACCACCTGTCACGTTGTCCCGAAAATATCTTCGGTGGAAGGTGGGTCAAAGGGACTTAATTGTCTAGACTAGACCTCTGTCTACCCCTGTATTGGGAATTGCGTGAAGATGTTTATTTATTTATGAAATGAAATGATGATAATGATGATCGATTTCCGATCACCCAACTATTCAGCTCATAAATAAATTTATGAGCTGAACCATTCAGCCAGGGTGATCGGAAAACGAGTCGAGACCCGAGTTCGATCCCCAGGTGGCAGTACCAATGAGTTTTTCAAAACTTATGTACGAATTTCATCGTTGGCTTGGACATAAAGACGACTACGGGCTCACCGCCTGTCACGGTGTCCCAAAAATATTTTCGGTGGAAGGTGGGTTGAAAAGACTTAATTGTCTAGACCTCTGTCTACCCCTGTATTAGAATGGCCTGAATATATTTTTGTAATTTTTTCTTTTTATGTTAAAGGATTTCATTTCAACGCGCTTTGAAATATTTCACAAAATTCCCAAAGAAAGAATAAACTCGTTTGCATAAGTTATTATCATCAATATATTTCTCTATATTTTCATTAATTTTTCATTATAAGTCATTTAAACTTTTTGCTGATGGCTCCATTAACGATGATTCTTTGTCAATGTCAAGAATAACGAATATAAGGGAGAAATTATTTAAGTTATAAAGACAATAAGAATGGAGCACTATTGAGTATACTAAAAAGAAAAAAGCACACAAACAATATAATATTTAAAACAATGTTAGTATATTTTAAATAACTAAGTGTGAAATAATATATTTGCCAGTAACTGCTAAATGAACAAGTTACTAACTCCAAACAATTATTAACTTGCGTTACAAATTAATCATGTACTCGTAAATGAGAAATAGTTACGGGGCGAGGAGCGAGCCCTGCGGTACGCCCAATTATACCTACCGTCAACGAAACAAACTCGCACCATTCATTCACAATCTTAAATTCTCAAATAATAAGCTGAAGTGCTCAAACTCATATTCCATAATGATAATTCTTGACAATTGTTTCATGGTTCACGAAATCGATCACAAAGGAATCCTAGATAATGCAATGAATCCTAACAAATCTCAAATATATGCTTAATCAGCCGTAGTACACACACAGCAATGGGTGTAAAACAATCGCTTACAAAATCAACTAAGTGAGGTGTAGGAGGGTAATAAAATTAAAATGTCTTAACTGTTGATCAACATTGTTGGACGAGTATTCATAGTAGACAATAAGAGTCAAAACCTAGTGAGTTCAAAGTACTAACCATTTTAAATAAAAGCTGAAAATACACTTAATTCTACACTTCTAATGTAAAGATTATAATCAAATAAGATGTAATTTATTATTAAAACAATCATTTATACGGACGCCACAGAAACGGACATAACCATAGATCTACAATTTTTTTTTTGATAAGTATTGTTAATGAAATAAAAACTACTGTCCATTATTAAACAATTTAAAATCGACCTCATTTTTAACCTAGACACCGATCTAATTAACATTATTCGTTCTCAGTTAGGCAACGCTTGGTTTGTTTAAAACAATCATGCATAGGCATTTAAGAATTAATTAATATCCTTTGTTTACCGCGAAGGTGAATCAATTGTACAAAAACAGAGTATTCTTGTGTGCGCCCTTAAATATTATAGAATGACTAATGATGTTATAGGAACAGCGGAAACTAAATTGCATTTAATTAGAATGCGGAATTTTAAAGTGTATTACATGTTTTTTTATAACATGAACAATGAAACGTTATATTTTTTTTTTAATAAAAATATTAATATTGAAACAAACGGGTAAGGCCTGTGTTTTATTATTTTATTTTAAAGCATCGAGAATTGCACACCACTCATGTTTCGGTTCTAAATCAACGTACAAATAAATTATAAAAGTCACGATAGCCGAGTTGTTGGGTGGTCGGAATTTCGAGTCGAGAGACCCGAGTTCGATCCCCAGGTGGCAGTACCAATGAGTTTTTCAAAAAACTTATGTACGAATTTCATCGTTGGCTTGGACATAAAAGGCGGCGACGGGCTCACCACCTGTCACGTTGTCCCGAAAATATCTTCGGTGGAAGGTGGGTCAAAGGGACTTAATTGTCTAGACTTGACCTCTGTCTACCCCTGTATTGGGAATTGCGTGAAGATATTTTTTTTTTAAATAAATTATGACAATAGCCTTTATATTGCTACTTTACTTATATTTTCGAAGATAAAGCGATTCATCTCTTGGTAAATGAGTACCGCGACTCCCATATACACGGGAGAAAATCCAGTAACTGCCTTAAAAAAATGATTTGGCATAGAGGAAAGTGAATAGCTACGATAGCCACGATATATCTATCGTGGCTATAGTCGGAATTTCGAGTCAAGAGACCCGAGTTCGATCCCCAGGTGGCAGTACCAATGAGTTTTTCAAAAACTTATGTACGAATTTCATCGTTGGCTTGGACATAAAAGGCGGCGACGGGCTCACCACCTGTCACGTTGTCCCGAAAATATCTTCGGTGGAAGGTGGGTCAAAGGGACTTAATTGTCTAGACTTGACCTCTGTCTACCCCTGTATTGGGAATTGCGTGAAGATATTTTTTTTTTAAATAAATTATGACAATAGCCTTTATATTGCTACTTTACTTATATTTTCGAAGATAAAGCGATTCATCTCTTGGTAAATGAGTACCGCGACTCCCATATACACGGGAGAAAATCCAGTAACTGCCTTAAAAAAATGATTTGGCATAGAGGAAAGTGAATAGCTACGATAGCCACGATATATCTATCGTGGCTATAGTCGGAATTTCGAGTCAAGAGACCCGAGTTCGATCCCCAGGTGGTCGGTTCGTACCAATGGGTCCCGAAAATATTTTCGTTGGAAGGTGGGTCGAAGGGACTTAATTGTCTAGACTGGAGCTTTGTCTACCCCTGTATTGGGAATGGCGTGAATAGGGTAAGTGAATAAGGGTGTGGGCCTCGATTACCGCCTATCCCCTCCGATACCCGACCCGACCTATCTCCTCCACGGGATGCTTCTACGTCACGCTAGCATTCTACGGGCTCGAATAGGCCCATTGATGTAGCATCAGAAGCTACAGCTTGGTTCTACCACGTTCCAATAGATTTAATAAACTTAATATATAACAATATAAGACGTTACCGAAAACATTTCTGAACGGCTTGTTATTTTAATAATTTCATTCAACAGAAATTGTTATAAATTAAAATCATAGAGTTTTATTTCTGACGTAACATGTCCGAGATAACTATTTCTCGGATCTTGGAATAAAAAAACTGAGTTACAAAATAACTATGTTATGTAAACTTCTCGTTATATGACAAGCGTCAGCACATATGCCTCATGTTATTAGGTAATTAAGAATTTAGTAAGAGGCGACTAATGAAAGTCTTGAAAATGGCAATGAAAGTATTGAAAAAGATCGTAAGATAATCATCACGAAAAACATAAGACCAAAATTAAGACAACCAACTAACCAATTTTCCCATAGTGGGGAAGGCAAAGATATAGATAATGAAGTTTTTCGACCCACTTTTCACTGAATCTTATTTGGGACAACTTGACAAGTGATGAGCCATTTTAATGTCCATGCTAACGGTACAATATTCTTACATACATATATTTTACGTAGATAAACATTCATGTCAAACATTTGCATTCGTCACACAAATGTTAATCCCTCTAGCGGGATTCGAACCCACAACCCGCAACTCTGAGCATCAAAGGCAAGGTCACTACCAACTCGGTTATCGTTTCGATAAATTAATCAAAATCAAAGGAAACATCCTGAACAGTTTTAAAATTTAATGCAAAAGACAGATTATAAGTCAAACGTTAAGCGCGTGATATCTTAATGATAAGGAACATAAAACGATAAGGATTTCTAACTACGCGAAAGCGAATTATCTATATATTACAAGCGGAATACGCGACGATATAAGACGATAAGGCAAAGGTCAAAGTATAAGCTTAAACAACGTATCTTAACCTATTCTGTGACGTTAGTTTAACTATATAAATAAATATTGAAATGTATAAATAAATATGAAAAACCCATTGGTACGAGCCTGCCACCTGGGGATCGAACTCGGGTCTCTTGACTCAAAAATCAGACCACCCAGCTACTCGCCTATCGTGACTTATTCGTGGCCTTTAGTGCCGACTATAAATTATGTATATATTCTGGTACATTTATTTTCGTAGATAGAATCTTAGATTATCGCATTCATATACCTTGATAATTCTCATATTATATATAAAATTCCCGTGTCACAATGTTAGTTATCTTACTCCTCCGAAACGGCTCAACCGATTCCCATGAAATTTTGTGTGCATATTGGGTAGGTCTGAGAATCGGACAACATCCCCCTAAATGTCAAGGGTAGTCCAACCCTATTTTTTTTATTTTTAAATATTTTTTTATGATAGCATTAAAAAATACATAAAACCCAAAATTTTCACCACCCTACGATCAAGCCCTATTTTTATATGGCAAAACAACGTTTGCTGGGTCAGCTAGTATAATTATACAATCATCGGTCATCGTATTCATATTAAGCTACTTACTTCATCATATGGCTACTTACTTCATCATATGGCTACTTACTTCATCATATGGCTACTTACTTCATCATATGGGTTTTTCAGTAAAATTATTATTTCTTTTTGTTAAAAATTTTTAATTCGCCTTTAGCATTGTCCGACTTAAGTAATCCTTTATCCTTATTTTTAATATTTCCTTGTCTAAGCGAGTTTATTTTTGTCAGATAGGTATGTTTGACTGCATTTTTTATTTCTTGCACGGCTAATTCGTTTATTCTGTGCGGAAGATATACGTAAAGACAATACCTATTATTAAATGTATTGTCTTTACGTATTCCTAAGGAGAATAAAGGCGTATATACTATGAGGTGTGTAAAAATTTTAATATGTACACATCGGCGTGTAAAAGGCTACTATAGGACTAAGGCGCTTGCCTTAGGAGAGGGTTTGCCATAACAGACATCACACACCTTACACATTAGATGCTTCTGCCCATCACCCACCACCACTTCCTACCGAAGATATTTTGGGACAGCGTGACAGGTGATAAGCCCGTCGCCAAAAACCCATTTGGGTTCCCCTACCTGGGGATCGAACTCCGTTCTCTTGACTCGAATTCCGACCACCCAACCACTCGGCTATGGTGCTTTATTGTAGTAAGTTCCTCAGTCACCTATTACCACACTCACGGAAAGAAAGTGAGTAGTAAATTCTAACGCAGACACCTAACGTTTACTATACTAGTCGTAGGCTTGTGATGAAACCGGAAAAAAACATATTTTACGCTAATCCTATTTTGCTCCCAAGAGAAAGCGACTAAAACATTAGTTGTCTTGACGACTTCGGTGGACGAGTGACATACACATCAGTTTTCATGGTGTCGCCAGCTCTGAGGTCACGGATTCGATTCCCGGTATGGTTAATGTATAAAACACTTTCTCTACATTTTCTCAGGTCTAGGTATTTGTGGTACCTTCGTTGCTGATTCCATAATACAAGTGCTTAAGCTTCTTCCTTTGGTATCAGAGCAATGTATGTGATATCGTCCCTATCTATCTATGTAGTTATTTGTCTTATTTATTTATTTTTATTTATGTTCACGCACAGTCTCTGGCGGGGTAGTCATTCACTTCTTTCAAATTCATCATTTTTCTTCATGCAAGCACGTCAAGGTATCCGACTACTCTTGACCCTCCCCTCTACGAGCAATTTGCTCACATGGTCTTCGAAAGTTAGCCTCGGCCTACCTCGACACCTTTTTTACGATACATTAACTTTCGCGATACATATTTTCTTCACCATTCGGTCTTCGCTCATTGTGCCAAAACCATGAATGCACGCCCTAATTAATTTTAGTGATAAGGTCATCTTTCCAACCTACAGTCTAACTAGTTGTTTGTCGCGTAAATATAACGGCTCTTTTTCCGTTTGTTAAATTAAAGGCATGTTCAAGCCATTTACGACACAAGCGCATACGTAATTGAGTTCAAGTAAAAGCGATCCGGTCGAGTTTTGGGCCTTCGGAGATCGCAAATACGTATTGCGGTTTTTTATCATGAAAAGTGGAGACTAAGTTTTACGTGGTACGTGGGTTTTTTATATTGAGATAAAAACAAAACATACTGTTACAAAACGAAAAAACTAATGAATAATTCAGTTCGATTTACTAGGTACGTTAATGGCACATAAATAAAATATTTATATAACACTTAAATATTTACTAGGACGACCAGTTAGCCATTAGCCAGGTATACAGTCATCAGATAAATCCAATGGCTGTTTTGAGTACACTGTACGTCATAGTGTAGAGGTAAAGTACTTCGAAAATTACAAACAAGTAACTCTAGTATTAAAGCTTGTGTGGACTTGTGTTCAGCAGTCCATTTGTTAAAAGCTGTTGTGTTAAAAATTTATACAATCCGATATTCTAGTTAGTTGTGACCCCGCTTTCGATGCTGATGGTTGCGGGTTCGAGTCCCGCACGAGGCAAACTATTGTGTGATGAATCACAAATATAAATCTAGATATGTTTGTATCTAAGTATATTATACCGTTTGTTTGAAATCTAAGACGACGATAGTCTTACAATCTGTCAAATAGTCTTCGGTGAAAGTTAGGACGAAAGAAATTAACTGTCTATACCTCTTTCTACCCCAATACAGGGAAAACGGGTGTAGATAATAAAAAAACGGACTGACAACTTACATCAGTCAGTTGCCTAACAGTACCGTTACTACTACGTCATCGTCTTGGTCCAAATAATATGTGTAATTTAGATATGTTTTTTATAGCTCCTAGTAACCATAAACCACAGTACATATTTCTAAAGTAAGAGAGTGACAGGAAGACAGACAAAAACGATACAACAGACTATACATGCAAAATTAGAAAAATTATTCATGAATATTTTGATACTATGCTTTGTTTAGTTTGACAAACCGATAGTCAAGTTGGTAGAAACCCTGCATTTGAACCCAATGGTTGTGTGTTCGAATATCGCTAGGGGTAAATATTTCAGAGATGAATATGAATGTTAGCATACGAGCCAGGGACGATTATAAGTATTTACAAATATTTATCTATTTAAACATATGTATGTGAGTACATTGTATCGTTAGCTAGGACATAAAGACGGCGAAAGGCGATATCACCACTTGTTACGTTGTCTCAAATAAGCCTCGGTGAGAAGTTGGACTAAAGGACTTCATTTTAACTTTACATGTGTAGTATTCGCGTAAATACAAGAAAGGACTTCATCTAATACTTTGCCTAACTGGGATAGGCGTTTATAGGAAATAGTGTGAAGATAAAAAAATTGCTTTGTTTTGTTTTTGTGTACATTATTGTTGTAACCATAGCAGAGATGAATTAAATACAAAATGATCCTTGATCCGTTTCGGCTGATTTTTTAAAGGTTTCTGACATCGGAAAAGAAAAAGAAACCCTATATACGGAACCGTTATAGGACCGCTTCTACATAATAGCCAATGTTTGCGAATAATTCACCGTTATAGTGTTCCGGCTCTGTTAAAGTCAAATAGTATTTCCTAGTGTAGGTCACCTTGGACTTTACCGACATTTGCCTATACGTATCGCATTGATGGAATTAATCGAATCTGTGACATAAAAAAATGTATGGTCGGTTTATTTATAAATCACGAGACGAATTCAATTCGACTCGAATCTCGTGATTGTTTTAGAAACTTATGTAAATTTCAGATTTCATTAAACAAGTGTCTCAGCTACTTATTTAAGGATATGTGATGTTGATGATCTTACACGCATTATAAAATTAAAATAAATTCGAAAAGTTTTTTTATTTTTTTTTGGAACGCTTTTCATGTCTAAAGCGCTTAGCCCGTTTGGATGAATTTGGTACAGTAATAAATTACCCAGTTATATATGGGACCCTGGAGACGTTTAAGTAAAAACTTTAAAAGTACATTACTATAGGCCAAGTGTGAGCAAATGCTAGCATTATATAAAACGAAAATTCACTCATATATAAACTGACTAATCACAAAATCTCTTAAAGTACTTGTCACGACACTAAAATGGATTAGGAGTGAAGGACGTCAGCTAATGTAGGATTCTGGGTACGTAACAGTGTTAATTATGTACTCTGAAATCTGAAAAATGATAGGACTTTTGGATAAAATTAAATTAATTAATTTGGAGAAGGGGTAAAATATATATGTATATCTTCACGCCATCGCAAATTCTAAACAGTGGTCTAGACAAATAATTCATTTCGACCCACCTCTCACCGAAGACATTTTTGAGCAACCTGAGAGGTGGTGAGGCTGTTGCCGTCTTTGTATCCAAGACAACGACTTAAATCGTAGATAAGTTTTGAACCATTGGTACGAGCCTACCACCTGGGACATGGAACTCGTGTCTCTTAACTCGGATTCCGACCACCTAACGACTCTAACTTTTATGGAAATTATTACTTATTGATTTATATTTATGGCAACAAGAAAATATACATTCTCGAAATCAAGCCACCAACATGAAAATATTATTCTCGAGAAAACCATTTAACTCATACGTTCTTAGTTATATACTGTATCTTTCCGCATATTGATAATTATCTTTAATAAAGTGCAAAGTCCATTTACAGGTCTTTATGTTATATTCGTATTGAATATACATGTTATAGCAACAAATGCGAACGCACGCAATTGTCACGAATTTTGAGATAAAAAGCGTTATTTCAAGTATTTATATAACAGAAATACGACAAACATTACTTCCAATTGTTCAAATCGTATAAGTTAGTTAATTTTTTAAATCTGCTGACTAACATTAGAATTCGAATCTGGAGAGCCGAGTTCGATTCCTGGGAGGATCTGGAGTAGGAAACTGTGAGGAATACTTCTTGTATTTTCAAGTACCTAGCACATGTCAGTATTTTCCAATGAAACACACGAATAATCTCAGTATAAACAGATTTTCATAACAAAAAAAAATCTATAAACCTCAGTATGTGTCAAATAAAAAAAGCTATCTCTTTGTAAAATTTTGTTTTGTTTCTGTCACAATGCAGCATAGAACTTTGGCACATTTAAAGAGCTTAAAGACCTTGTCACTTAAAAGAATAAGGACAACATTCAATGATTGAAGATATCAAAAGAATGAGTATAGTAGTAGCTATTCTTTGGCCACAAATAAAATATAGAAATTTTTTTAAAGATACAATTCAATAATTTAAAAAGTCTAGACTTCTAAACAGTGCAGCACTATGGATATGGCTGTGAGCATGTGTATAAGAAATTGTTTATAAGTCACAATAGCCGAGTGGTTGGATGAACAGAATTTGAGTCCCAAATTCTATGCCCTGGAGAAATGCTTGTATCAATGTGTTTTTTTTTTCAAAACTTATGCGATTTATATCATTGGCTAGGACATAAAATATCTAAATATTTTTTATTGTTACTTTATATAGTTGATATATTGTTTCATTGGTTCGGAAGGAACAACTCCTGATATGCAGGTTTTCCTAGTTCAAGAGCTAGGGCTATTTTTATTTTAAATACATTGTGTCATAGAAGTAAATAAATAAAAATAAAATAAAAACAGTAAAGTTCACCACCCAAAAAATGTCTTCAGTGGAATTCATGTGAAGATTATTCTTACTTTTTAAATAATTGATGTTTTATTGAAATAAATATTTCTAATATTAGATACCATGTTCAGTAAATTATTTCTATGACACAATGTATTTAAAATAAAAAATAAAACAATATATCAACTATATAAAGTAACAATAAAAAATATTTAGATATTTTATGTCCTAGCCAATGACATAAATCGCATAAATTTTGAAAAAAAAAACGCATTGATACAAGCATTTCTGTGTAATTTATAAAATCCTTCTTAACTTTTTAAACCCTAACATTGTCTGCGCATTACCACAATGGAATTTTGTACGTTCCTTTATTTTATTGGAGTAAAAGATAACTTATGTCCCATTTCTTGACGGGCTCCTCTTACAATAAAGCTGTTAATCAAAATAATGTTTAAAACTTCTCCTACACAAGCAATTTCTGGAATAGATTTAACTTTTTTAAGGACTTATTTGGGTAACAAACAAACAGTCGACTTCATTTTCACTCAACTTCAATGGAAGAATATTACAGCCCATCATTCATCGTCTTCATAATTGAATCGTCATAATCACATCACATTAAAGATATTTACTTGGATGTAGGAATTTCTAAGTGCAATTTGACCAAGAAATTGGACAATCACAAGCAGAAAATCTTAATAAGAAAATAAAATTAGAGTGTTTACTAAAAATTAAAGTCAGAACAATTTAAAACATGACTTACAGAAAATAGAAAGATTCAATTTGCCAATTAAGTGTAATAATAATAATTCTGTTATAATTAAAAAAATAAATATCTTTATAATTTAAAATACTGATAAATAACAGTGTGTAAAATAAATTATATATTTCTATATAATATAAGTTTACTCACTTATACACTAAATAATTATGAAATCTCTAAAACTATTTGAACTGATAAAATAAAATTTGCCATGGAGATGGGTTTACAGTAAGAGATGTCAGGTAAAAAAGGATCTTATAAAACTCCACCAGTAAAGACATAGAAAGGGGGTGAAATTTTGCAAGGAACTATTTCATTTCTGTACAAAGATGAATGAAAATTGATAATAAATAAAGTATTGATTACAATTCAGGATTATTCTGTCTTAAGATTGTTGGAATTATATACTTGAGAGGGTTAAAAGTTGGTATAGAAAAATCGTAAAATTTAATTAATAAATACATACATAGTTAGACTAAAGTGGTTTTGAAGTGGTACTGAATGCTAGTTGATTATAAAGCTTCTGATTACAACATTTACAATGCGGACGTAAAACTAGTATTATATAATATATTAAAAATAAAAATGTAGTCTACCTGTATCAAATTTGTGTCCATTCATTTTATCTTGGCTCAAGTTATAGACTTCTGTCACTGAAACTTTGATTGACACTAATTTATAGAAATAGACAATTTTAACTTCAAAAAGTAAAAATATTTTTTTCACATATAACTGTTATCAATTATATTATATAACTTGAAATTAAATACCGTAGAAATTTCTGTGTATAAGCACAAATAACTTATCGACTATTACTGTACATTCTGCAGCCACCAAGAGCAAGTTATACACAACTACTCTATTCTATTGCGTGAACACGACTATACTATACTAAAGTAAAACTGTACTGTAGGTGTAGAGTACACTTAGCTAAGCTGAGGCAAATTAAACTATAGCCAACGAAAATGTTGACCAAATATTTAAGAGACATATATTTATCAATTATATATGAGACAGATAACCTAATCTTATTCATGTAATCGTAGTTACTGTTATGTAATTCTAAAATTAATTATTACATTTGTTTCTTTCTACTTTTTCAAAAAAAATTATGTCGTATCACAAACCATAGACATTAAACATAGATTATAGAGAGAATCACTAATACAAAGAGAATATAATCACTACTTTACACGACATAACAATACTGACATATTGACAAAACATAACAGAGTTGCCAGCAAATATGTAATAGTGAGTAGACAGAGAAAACTATGTGAATATGTGATAAACTACGTGATATTCGGTCGCATTCACTCTAAGCAGAATTCGTACACAGGTCATTTGCTATCATGGTACATGTAATTTAGGGTAGTAGGTTAAGACAAATTGTATATATATGTGGCGGGTAAATTAAATATTTGATTGATGAATAAACTGTTATAGATTGCGTTACGTTCTTTGTGTTCTCTCCGGATTTTATACACATTACATTGGCGACGAGGATGGGATTTATTTACATGGGATAGTCCTATAATATATAACTATCCTCAGTCAGGTTGCAGCACAAATTCTCAACAAACCTTCAGCTTTGTTTACCGGTACCAGCGGCGAGGCCCAGTCGGAGCAGTCGACGGGCTCGATGACGCCGTCGCGAAGCATCGCGTCCAGCTCGGCGTAGACACGTTCGCGCAGCGCGTACGGTAACGGCCGCGCGCGGTAAAACACCGGCGCTGCCCCTCACGGATTTTTATGTAGCCTTGTCGCCCGTATACCGCCCCAGCCCTCCATTAAACAATTCTTTAAATCTGGAAAATAATTTTTTCAAATTATCATCTAAAGTACATAAGTTACTCGCCAAATTATGACAATTGGTGAAAAATGGTAATTTTATTTTTAATTCCGATAACCACTGCCTGCCCAGCAAGGACGTGGTTCCTCCTTTGATAGCAAACAATTCTAATCTTTTTTTTTCTCTACCGTAACAAACTTCCGGTGTCATCAATTCTTAAGGTTTAAATGACGGACCGTCATAGAACTTCAAACTAACACTTGTGCGATCTAACTGAATGTTATTAAAGTACAGTTTATAAGTCTGTTCGTTGATGCACGACACTGCCGTTCCCGTGTCAACCTCCATATTGATGACTTTATAATTTACAGTCACTGGCAAACTCACCGCCTTGTAGTCACCGAAACTTAGATGATGAAACTCCTCTAACTGACCCGCGTCTTCATCATGCCGTGCTGCGTCTGCCTGATGACAAGCGGTATGCCTGGTTGTACGAACACCTGCCGTGCCCTGTCGCGGACACACGCGACGTAGGTGACCCGTGCGCTTGCACCTGCTGCACACGTACTCCCGGAACCTACAAGCCTTCGAACCGTGGCCTGTCCCTCCACATCCGCTGCAACTTTGACTACTTATTGCACCGGCCCTTCTCATAGCTGTAGTCGATCCCGGCCGATTGAGTTCCGGTTGGCGGTCTCCGCGCATTCCGCGCCCGCCTCCCCCTGATGTCCTTCGCGATCCATTTTTCGATCACCAGCGAATGCACCCCCGCCATACCTTCTTCCGACGTTGCTGACCCTCTCGTATCCACCGCCGCAGCGTTCCGCTCCGCGGCCTCTAACGAGCTAGCAATTTTTACCGCATTGGTGAAACTTAATGTGTCATCCTCTGCAAACAGCATCTGCCGGATAACCTCGCTCCTTAATACATAAACAAATTGATCCCGTAGATTTTCAGTAAGACCGTCGCCCAGTTTGCAATGACGTGTTTGTGGTGTACACCTTTATTATTAAAATACTTTTATTTGTTATGTTTTATATTTATCTATAAATTACTATAACTATTTATCTATCTCTTATATCTTAATATATTACATCAATCTTTTATATGTATTTATAATATCTATACTACTTTTATTACTTCATAAGCAATAATATTTATGTTTCACTAGATAATTATTTCGTAATGTGGTAAACAAATCAGCTGTGTCGCGCCGCGCACTCGACCCAACGTTTTTATATACGGAAAGAACTGGTCGGGCGCGCGGCCACAGGTAGCCGGCCCGAGCCAGGTGATTAGTCGCTCTCGGTACCTGATATGCGCAATAACGTTTCTATCGCTTGTTGCTTCCGCGCTGCGCTTACGCTTTTCGTTGTTTAGAAATTTCTATGTGCTTTTACTTTTTGTCTCACGCTGTCGCTGTATTTTATATTTTGCTTCACTCTTGTACTATCGTATATCTTTCACTCCTTCTGACTTTCATTGTATTGTGTTTTGTGTGTATTTAATAAATAGTGTTCGGTGTAACAAGACTTTTGACTCTTATCTACCAAACACCCTTCACGCATTCACCAAACTGTCACCAGTTTGGTGAATGCGTGAAGGGTGAACACCCGATAAGAACACCAAAATGAGTGATAGTGATAGCAGGGCATCCGCGACAACAGTTGGAACGCCGAGTAAAGCGCCCACGTAACCGTGCGGCGAACGCAACGAGCACGCGTTCCGACAGATGACGAAGGCGACAAAATGGACGCCCGGATGACAAATTTAAAAGTGCCTCCGTTCTCAACCGACGATCCTGAAATTTGGTTTGCGCTCCTAGAAGGTCAGTTCGACAACTTTAACATAACCGACGACCACGCTAAATTCACGAATGTTGTAATTAACTTGGATATCCTGCATGCAAAATCAGTGAAGGACATTATTGTTAACCCGCCGGCAGTAAATCGATATTTTAAAATTAAGACCGAACTTATAAGGCGACTTTCTGCTTCGCATGAAAAGAAGGTGAAGCAACTTCTGACGCACGAAGAGCTAGGAGATCGAAAACCTTCTCAGTTTCTACGGCATCTACTTGATCTAGCTGGACCATCGGTTCCCGAGGAATTTGTTAGATCTATTTGGAGCAGTCGACTTCCAAATAATATACAGACAGTGCTAGCATCACAGCCTACGCACTCCCTAGAGCAACTAGCAGACTTATCCGATCGTATACAGGAGTTGACCTCACCAGCCAACGTCGCTGCTGCCTTTTCCAGTAGAGTACACAGAGATGACGAAATTGCAGAACTGAAGAGGATGGTGCAGCACCTAACCCTGAAGCTGGAGGAACGTACCCGTGCTGCCTGCTGCTCCACTGAGCGTTCAAGGTCACGTGTTCGGCGGTGCTCAACTTCACGGCAGAGGATCCGCTCTAACTCCAACTACCGCAAGTACCCTTTATGCTGGTATCATGCAAAATTTGGTGCAAAGCTCATAAATGCATAAAGCCCTGCGACTTCAACAAGGCGGGAAACTCCACAGGCAGTCGGTAGTGGCGACAAACGATTGCCCATCACGCAAAGGTCGCCTGTTCGTTACCGACCGTAGTTCCAACATGCAGTTCCTGGTAGATACTGGCAGTGACCTGTGCGTTTATCCTCGTTCTGCGTTTCGGGAACGACGAGCCAAGACGAACTTCGAACTCAATGCTGCCAATGGTTCGGTTATTGACACATTTGGATTTATAGAGCTTAAATTAGATTTGGGGCTTAGACGCAATTTTGTTTGGCGATTTGTAGTAGCTAATGTGACTAAACCTATAATAGGAGTTGATTTTCTTAGCTTTTATAATTTAATTGTAGATTGCCGCAATCAACGCCTAATTGATAATACTACAACTTTAATATCAAATGCTGTTTTGCCAATAATGATATTTGTTCTGTAAAGGTTGCAACAGGCGATTCGCGATATCACGAAATTTTAAATAAGTTTCCTGAAATTACTCGACCTTCAGGTACACCGGTGTCCCCTAGGCACAATACGGTACACCATATAAGGACCACACCTGGCCCTCCTATCTCATGTACCCCTCGAAGACTGGCACCGGATAAACTCAAAATTGCTAAAAATGAATTTGAGCTTATGATCGCTAACGGTATAGCGCGTCCTTCAGAAAGCCCCTGGGCTTCACCCTTACACCTGGCGCCTAAGAAGGACAACAGCTGGCGGCCATGTGGCGATTACCGAATGCTTAACTCACGGACTATACCAGACCGTTATCCTGTTAGGCACATCCATGACCTCTCCCATTCCATTTCTGGTTGTACAGTCTTCTCCACAATCGATTTGACGAAGGCATACAACCAAATCCCTGTGTTTGAGGATGACATCCCTAAAACCGCCATCACTACACCCTTTGGCCTGTATGAATTTCCCTTCATGAATTTTGGATTAAAAAATGCGAGCCAAACGTTCCAAAGGTTTGTTGACGAGATGACCAGAGGTCTCGACTTTTGCTTCTGCTACTTGGATGACTTCCTTGTCTTTTCCAGAAACGAAGCAGAGCACATTAAACACCTCCATCAGCTATTCAGTCGCATGAATGAATACGGCGTCTTAGTCAATACCTCCAAGTGTGTCTTCGGTGCATCGGAGGTAACATTTTTAGGTCACCGAATATCTGCATCCGGCACCAAACCTTTGGAATCGAAGGTCAAGGCCATAATGGATTTCCCAGTTCCTAAAACTATCCGGCATCTCCGACGGTTCTTGGGTATGCTCAATTTTTATAGAAGGTTTGTACCTCGGTTTGCTTCAGTCCAAGCGCCCCCTAAATGCTTTACTGGCTGGCAGCACGAAAGGCTCTCAACCAGTTGTTATTTCTGGCGATACTTTGTTGGCTTTCAGCAAGTGTAAAGAAAGTCTTGCCAATGCTGCACTACTGGCACACCCAGATTGTCAGGCCAAACTTGCTCTGGTAACAGATGCATCTGACCTCGCAATGGGTGCAGTTTTGCAGCAACTAAAACAAAGTGCTTGGGAACCTTTAGCGTTCTTTTCACGGAAGCTGAGTCCCTCCCAGCAAAAGTACTCACCATACGACCGTGAGCTCTTAGCTATCTACGAAAGCATAAAATACTTTCGTCACATGCTGGAGGCTAGACATTTCGTGGTGTTTATTGACCACAAGCCGCTCAGTTATGCCTTCAGTGAAAGGAAAGCTAACTGTTCGCCTAGGCAGTACCGCCACCTTGACTTCATCTCGCAGTTCACGACGGATATCCGACACATCTCCGGAAAGATAACGTTGTCGCCGATCCTCTGTCTCGTGTCGATGAGCTGCAGATGCCTGTCGATTTAAATATACTGGCAGAATCTCAAGCATCTGACACCGAACTTATTCAACTGATTAATGGAGAATCGTCACCTGGTTTAAAAGTTGAAAGTTCCGAATTGTCAGACAGAACTTTATTGTGATGTCAGCACCTCTTGTCCCAGACCATTCGTGACACAACCCTTGAGGAGACAAATCTTTGACAGTCTCCATAGTCTCAGTCACCCAGGCTCCAACGCGACTGCAAAACTAGTCGCCGATCGATTTGTTTGGCCCGGTGTGCGCAGAGACTGTCGAGAGTGGTCTCGTCAATGTTTAGCATGTCAACGCGCGAAGGTACATCGACATGTGTCATCTCCAGTAGGCACCTTCGATCTTCCTCGTGCCCGATTTGCCTTCATTCACGTGGACATTATTGGCCCTTTACCAATTTCACAAGGTTTTCGGTATTGCTTTACAGCGGTGGATCGTTTCACTCGCTGGCCTGAAGTAACGCCGATGGTGGATATGACTGCCGAAACAGTTGGGAAGGCACTAATATCCTGGATATCCAGATTTGGATGTCCAATGGATATTGTCACTGATCGCGGTGGACAGTTTGAATCGTCACTTTTCCAATATCTTGGAAAAGGATCGGATTCAAACATCGCAGGACAACCGCGTATCACCCAGCTTGTAACGGCCAGTGGAACGATTCCACCGCCAATTGAAAGCTGCCATAATGTGCCACGCTGATTGCAACTGGGTAGACACATTACCTTTGGTGCTGTTAGGAATTAGGAGTGCATTTAAAGAAGACCTCCAATCGTCTTCTGCCGAGTTGGTGTATGGTGAGCCATTGCGGTTGCCTGGTGAATTTTCCAGACAACAAGTGCTCACTCCACCGACATTTCGGACTTCACCACTCGTCTTCACCAATTCGCATCAAAGCTACAACCAGCACCAGCAGCACATCACAACAAAAACAAAATCTTTGTTTACAAAGAATTGACTTCTTCCAGTCACGTCTTTTAAGGGACGATACATTACGTGGGGCATTACAGCCACCCTACACAGGTCCCTACGAAGTTTTGGAGCGAGGGAAAAGACCTTCAAAATACAGGTCGGGAAAGGAAAAGGGAAAAGTGTTACAGTATCAATAGACCGCCTCAAACCGGCCTATATTGTTCAACACATCTCCCGGTCACCCTCCCAACACCAATCCCACATCCCATCCTAGTTATTTACCTCATCCTGTTCCCATAGGGCAGAAAACCCCAGCTCAGGATGACGCCAGAATAACACGGTCAGGACGCCGAGTCCGATTTCGATTATTATCGCCCGTTGTGACGGTCTCCGGGGAGTGATGTGGTGTACACCTTTTATTATTAAAATACTTTTATTTGTTATGTTTTATATTTATCTATAAATTACTATAACTATTTATCTATCTCTTATATCTTAATATATTACATCAATCTTTTATATGTATTTATAATATCTATACTACTTTTATTACTTCATAAGCAATAATATTTATGTTTCACTAGATAATTATTTCGTAATGTGGTAAAACAAATCAGCTGCCGCGCCGCGCACTCGACCCAACGTTTTTTATATACGGAAAGAACCGGTCGGGCGCGCGGCCACAGGTAGCCGGCCCGAGCCAGGTGATTAGTCGCTCTCGGTACCTGATATGCGCAATAACGTTTCTATCGCTTGTTGCTTCCGCGCTGCGCTTACGCTTTTCGTTGTTTAGAAATTTCTATGTGCTTTTACTTTTTGTCTCACGCTGTCGCTGTATTTTATATTTTGCTTCACTCTTGTACTATCGTATATCTTTTCACTCCTTCTGACTTTCATTGTATTGTGTTTTGTGTGTATTTAATAAATAGTGTTCGGTGTAACAAGACTTTGACTCTTATCTACCAAACACCCTTCACGCATTCACTAAATGTTATCCTCTTTAACTCTGCTACGTATTCTGCTATATTCTCCCCCGTCGCTTGTCTCCTTTGTCTAAAACGATACCTCTCCGCTAACGCGGACGGTGCCGGCTGTAAGTGATTGCGCAATAGGCTAATGGCGGAATCGTATCTTAATTCCGATGGCTTCACGAGGCTAGCCAGGTTCACTAGCAGATCGTAGGGCTCATCGCCCATGACCGCTATTAGCGTGGTAACTTGAGATCACTGATAATTTTATTTGCCGTAAAATACATTTCAAGTCTATCGACATACGACGACCACACCCCGGTTGTTACATCGAACTCGTTTACTTTTCCAACCGACATTATCCTCGAATTAACTTCTAAACTTTTACTCACAACGATTAAAAACACAATATAACAAAGTTTTATCCTCGTCGCCAATGTGTGTGTGTGAGTGCTATATTATAGGAATACGGAGCATTCAACTACCAGCGAGAGTCCTGCTATGTTATTGTTAGGTAGACGACTGCGCACTAAGTAAGACATTTTAAAACTAGACAGGGAAACAGGATTTATAAGGTGCAACGACACCAGGAAGACTTAGCCAAAGGAGGAGGCAGGAAACTGGATCCTTCGGGAAATGTTTGGTATAGACAATACTTGAAAGGGGAAAAGTGGAGCAGTGGTCCAGTAGTAGATGTTAGGGGTCCTAACAGTTATACAATTAAAGGAAAAGGTGGCGAAATTATTCATTGACATATAGATCAATTAAAAAGGAGATCTTCAAGGACATCTACGACAAGTTCTTACAACTATCCTCAGTCAGGTTGCAGCACTAATTCAACCAACGAGCCGACAGTGACACCAGAGGTGGCAAGGGCACAGCCGGATCGGTCGGCGGATCGGAATGAACGGGGGGTACCAGAGGCCGAAATCGGCTTAAAGGAGTCGGCAAAGGAGACGGCCGGTGGGAACCCGGGTTCTCCAACGTATCAGGATGCCTTACCAAACGTTGCACCGTCTATAGAACCACGGAGTCACCCCATAAGGCAGTGTAGACTAAAAAACCTTATTATGGATTAAGCACTGATACAATAATGTTAAGTAGTTAAGTTATATTTAAGATTAGCATAGTATTAAATAAGTGTAGTGTAATGTAGGGTAGTAGGTTAAGACTAATTGTATATATAGGTGGCGGGTAAATTAAGTATTTGATTGGTGAATAAACTGTTATAGATTGCGTTACGTTCTTTGTGTTCTCTCATTAGTTTCACATATTTGCCGGATGAACCACACAAAAATTCATTGTTCAATGTAACATGAAAATAACATTATATTTTTACAACTTTTTGTTTCTCAATGTCAATGATATAAAAATGTCTAATAAATTTACAAAATTAATTTCATAATGTTATATACAGTATTAAAACTCTTTAGACGATTAATCATTTCACCAAAATTCCTTCCTCCATCCTTATTATTTATCTTTGACATGTATACTTTCCACACATGTTTTTTCGGTAACGAATACTAAGAAACATGAATACTAATAATAGAATAAGATAATAATAACAGAACAGAATATAAATACCTTTTTAAGGTTTGTTTCGTAAAAAATTTAAAAAGAAAATTATTAATTTTCGATTTATATTTTTGGCGTAAATTATTTGTAAATTATGAGTTAAATTCAAATTTAAAGTTTGGTATCTACTTCTGCTGACATTGCTCAAGTCAATTTTATCTCTTATCTAGTGCTATATATATTAGATATAAATGTGGTCTTGGTAATAAATATAAATTGTGCTGTGGTAACACTGATTGTTATATTGTCAAAGTCAAAGTGTAAGCGAAATCCAAAAATCACATTCACTTCACATCAATCAGCACCGTTTAGTGATTTGGTGATATTATAGAAGAAAGGAAAGATATTTATATTACATTGCCGGATCGCTGACAAAGTTTGTTGAAGAATGGCAGACAAAAGAAAAACTAAAAAACGTAAAGAGGTGAGTATTATATAAATATTATCACGAAGTGTTCGGAATTTAACTATTTATACGAAAATTGCCACATCCGATCATATTGTTTTGCCACATAACTGCAACATGTAAATTTTAAT